>CM055122.1:823285201-823495201 GCA_029206835.1 Rana muscosa
AAAACAGACCATTGTCAACTTGGCAAAAACCATCTGTGTGTGGAATGCTCAACATTTTACCGCTTCTTCAGGAGATTTTTACATACATTGTTATAGAGCAAACAAAAAATTCTTCTAATAAGTGAATAGGAGAAAAAAAGAACAATTAGTAACATCATAACATTTGTAAATATTGGATATAACATAAACTGTATAAAGCATGAGTGGTGTTGCACCCTGCGCACCGCCTTACCCAGAACATGATCATGTGCGCGAACCCATAGAAAAGGTCAGCCCAGACGATTGTAGGAGCGCCATATTAAGGGCCCCTCAAATCACAGCCTAGTAAAAACATTTTTTAATAGCAAAAATCATAGGCTAAAATAATGCATATACTGATAAATCAGATGATATCTGAGTCGTCATGTAAGATATTTATGTAATGCGCCATAGCATGGGGTGCATGTAGTTTAAAGCGAAATTCCACCCAGAAATAAAACTTCCGCGGATCGTATTCCTCCCCCCCCCCCCCAATGCCACATTTGGAACCTTTTAAGGGGGGAGCAGATGCCTGTCAAATCTAGGTACCTGCTCGCACTTCCGGGGAAAGATCGCTGCACACTGTGCGGCGAACTACGCAATGGCCGTCCCCTACTCGTGTGTGTTGTGTTTTTTTTTTTTTTTTGCTGTGTGTGTGTGTGTGGGGGGGGGGGGGGTGTATTTGATCCCCTGCTGATTTTGTAAGTTTTTTTTTTTTTCCCTTTCTGACCAAGAAATGATCAGTCTATTATTTTAATGGTAGGTTTATTTTAACCGTGAGAGACAAAAATAAAAATATCCAGAAAAACGCATTTCAAAAAAGTTATAAATTTATTGCATTTTAATGAGTGAAATAAGTATTTGATCCCCTAGAAATCTTGCTGATATCTCCCAGGTATCTTCTATACAGGTATCGAGCTGAGATTAGGTGCACTCTCTTAAAGGGAGTGATCCTAATCTCAGTTTGTTACCTGTATAAAAGACCCCAGTCCACAGAAGCAATGGGATTCCAATCTCTCCACCATGGCCAAGACCAAAGAGCTGTCCAAGGATGTCAGGGACAAGATTGTAGTCCTACACAAGGCTGGAATGGGCTACAAGGCCATCACCAACAGCTTGCTGAGAGGGTGACAACTGTTGGTGCGATTTTTTGCAAATGAAAGAAAATGACTGTCAATCTCCATCGGTCTGGGGCTCTATGCAAGATTTGACCTAGTGGAGTTTCAGTGATCATGAGAACGGTGAGGAATCAGCCCAGAACTACAGGGGAGAATCTTATCAGTGACCTCAAGGCAGCTGGGACCATAGTCGCCAATAAAACAATTGGGAACACACTACACCATGAAGGACTGAAATCCTGCAGCGCCCACAAGGTCGCCCTGCTCAAGAAAGCACATGTACAGGCCCGACTGAAGTTCGCCAATGAACATCTGAATGATTCAGAGGAGAACAGGTTGAAAATGTTGTGGTCAGAGGAGACCAAGATCAAGCTCTTTGGCCTCAACTCATGTGTTTTGGAGGAGGAGGAACGCTGCCTATGACCCCAAAAACACCATCTCCACCATCGAACTTCGAGGTGGAAACATTATGCTTTGGGGTTGTTTTTCTGCTAATGGGACAAGACGACTTTACCGCATCAAAGGGACGATGGATGGGGCCATGTAACGTCAAATCTTGGATGAGAACCTCCTTCCCTCAGCCAGGGCATTGAAAATGGGTCGTGGATGGGGTATTCCAGCATGACAATGACCCAAAACACACAGCCAAGGCAACAAAGGAGTGGCTCAAGAAGAAGCACATTAAGGCCCTGGAGTGGCCTAGCCAGTCTCCAGACCTTCATCCCATAGGAAATATGTGGTGGGTGCTGAAGGTTGGAGTTACCAAACGTCTAGCCACGAAACCTTAATGACTTGGAGAGGATCTGCAAAGAGGAGTGAGACAAAATCCCTCCCGAGATGTGTGCAAACCTGGTGGCCAACTACAAGAAACGTCTGACCTTCTGTGATTGCCAACAAGGGTTTTTCCACCAAGTACCAAGTCATGTTTTGCGAAGGGGTCAAACGCTTATTTCACTCATTTAAAATGCAAATCAACTTTTTTTGAAATGTGTTTTTCTGGATTTTTTTTTTTCTGTTCTTCTGTCTCTTGCTGTTAACCGCTTGCCGACCGCCTCCTGCACATATACGTCGGCAGAATGGCACGGCTGGGCAGATCGACGTGTGTGTGTATGTAATTATATATATATATATATATATATATATATATATATATATATATATATATATATATATACACACGTCGCCTTTAAGACACGGCATTGTGGGCGTGCGCACCCGCCGTGAGCTCCGTGTGTTCGGACGCGTGTCCCGCGGATTCGATGTCCGCCGGGAGTCCTGCGATCATCTCACGGCGAGTAAGAATGGGGAAATGCTAATGTAAACAACCATTTCCCCATTCTTCCTAGTGACAGGACACTGATCACAGCTCCCTGTGATTGGGAGCGGTGATCAGTGTCGTGTCACATGTAGCCCATTCCCCCCTACAGTTAGAACACATCCCTAGGACACACTTAACCACTTCCCCGCCCCCTACAGGTTAACCCCTTCAGTGCCAGTCACATTTACACAGTAATAAGTACATTTTTATAGCACTGATCACTGTATTAATGTGAATGGTCCCAAAATGGCGCCAAAAGTGTCCGATGTATCCACCATAATGTCGCAGTCACGATGAAAATCGCTGATCGCCGCCATTACTAGTAAAATATTTATTTATAGTAAACAATATTGCTTTTTTTTTTTTTTTTTTCAAAATTGTCGCTCTATTTTTGTTTATAGTGCAAAAAATAAAAACCGCAGAGGTGATCAAATACCACCAAAAGAAGGCTCGATTTGTGGGGGGAAAAAGGACGTCAATTTTTTTTGGGAGCCACGTTGCACAACCGTGCAATTGTCAGTTAAAGCGACGCAGTGCCCGAAACGCAAAAAGTGCTCTGGTCTTTGGCCAGCCAAATGGTCCGGGGCTTAAGTGGTTAAAATAAACCTACCATTAAAATTATAGACTGATCATTTCTATGTCGGTGGGCAAGCGTACAAAATCAGCAGGGGATCAAATACTTTTTTTCCCTCACTGTACTTTATAATTCTATACAGTCAGAACAGATCATATTAAAGTGGAGTTCCTGCCTTACACTGTGTTTTTAAAAATGTTCCCCCTCCCCATCTTGCCATCTATGCTGACTAACCTGTGTGCATACTTGCCTAATTTTTATTGTCAGTGAATAGTGGCTGTAGGGGAGAGGAGAGAGTGCTAAACAATGCTGGGAATTCAGGGAGCCCTTAAATCACTCATTGGTTCCCATGTCCCAGCTGTTCATGTTCCCTCCTCTTCCCTGCAGCTGCTGCTGACTGACACAACGGGTTGATTTACTAAGGCTAGGTTCACATTGATGCTCTGTGAGCCACGTTTAGCGTGGGCATGGCAGCTCATTCATTTGGTCTTGTGACTTCTATCAGTGTCTGGTTAACCACTTAAGGACCGGGCCTATTTTTCATACTTGGTTTTTACAAGTTAAAATCTTTTTTTGCTAGAAAATTACTTGGAACCCCCAAACAAAAAAAAGAAAAAATCTAAATAGGTAAAAAAAAAATTTTGCTTTTTTTTTTTTTTTTTTTTTTTTGCACCCTAGAGAATAAAATGGCAGTTGTTGCAATACTTTTTGTCTCATCGTAACTTGCGCAGTGGTCTTGCAAGCGCACTTTTTGTGGAAAAATCACTTTTTAATGAAAAAATAAGACCACAGTAAAGTTGGCACAATTTTTTTTTTTTATATTGTGAAAGATAATGTTACGCTGAGTAAATTGATACCCAGCATGCGCCTGCTTGTGGAATGGCGACAAGCTCTTACAATTAAAAATCTCCATAGGCAACGTTTCTACAGGTTACCAGTTTAGAGTTGGAGGAGTTGTAGAATTATTGCTCTAACGACCGCGGCGATACCTCATGTGTGGTTTGAACACCGTTTTCATATGCGGGTGCTACTCACATATGCGTTCACTTCTGCTCGTGAGCTCGTCAGGACGGGGCATATAAAATATTTTTAACTTTTTTTTTTTTTTTTTTTTTTTTTTCTACTTTTTATTTTGACACTGTCCTTTAAAAAAAAAAAAATAAAACATTTGAGTCACTTTTTTATTCCTATGACAAGGAATGTAAACATCCCTTGTAATAGAAAAAAAGCATGACAGGACCTTTTTTAAATCTGAGATCTTTGGTCAAAAAGACCTCAGATCTCTCTTTTGCGCCATAAACAAAAAAAGACTGACAATTTTGAAAAAAAAAAACAACACAATTTTTATATAAAAATTGCAATAACCGTATATTGAATTGTTTGTGCAAAAGTTATAGCGTTTACAACGTGGGGGATAGATTTATGGCGTTTTTTATTTATTATTATTTATTTTTTACTAGTAATGGCGGCGATCTGTGATTTTATTTATTTTTATATCGGGATTGTGCCAGATAGATCGGACTCTTGACACTATAAATAGCCACTGATTACTCTATGAATGTCACTGTCAGGGAAGGGGTTAACACTAGGGGGCGATCAAGAGGCTAAATGTGTTCTAACTGTAGAGGGGATGGGACTGCCTGGGGGAGGAGAACGGTCATTGTTTCTATATACTAGGAACACACAATCTGTCTCCTCTCCCCTGCTAGAACGTGCATTTGTGTGTATATGTATATGTGTGTCTATCTCTCACTCTATCTATCTCTCACTCTATCTATCTCTCACTCTATCTATCTCTCACTCTATCTATCTCTCACTCTATCTATCTCTCACTCTATCTATCTCTCACTCTATCTATCTCCGTTCTGGCTCTGTCAAGAGCGATCGCGGCTGCCAGGCACATGCATCAACTCCTCAGTGACGCGGCGGAATTTTTCTTTGTATCCTGAGCAATTCTTCCGCCAGTTGTGGCTGCAATCTTTCTTGGTCTACCTGACCCTGGCTTGGCATCAAGAGCCCCTAATTTTCTACTTCTAAACAGTACTGGCTGTCATACTCAAGGATTTGGATATCTTTATATAATTTTTCCATCTTTTTAAAGTTTCATTACCTTGTTACGCAGGTCTTTTGACTGTTCTTTTCTACCTTCTCATGGCTCAGTGTCTAGCCTGCTTAGTGCATCCATGTGAGAGCTAACAAACTCATTGACTATTTATACACCCACTAAGTTTGATTTAACCGCTTCAGCCCCGGACCATTTTACTGGCTAAAGACTAGGCCACTTTTTGCGATTCGGCACTGCGTCACTTAAACTGACAATTGCGCGGTCGTGCGATGTGGCTCCCAAACCAAATTTATGTCCTTTTTTTCCCACAAATAGAGCTTTCTTTTGGTGGTATTTGATCACCTCTGCGGTTTTTATTTTTTGCGTTCTAAACAAAAATAGAGCGTAAATTTTGAAAAAAATTCTATATTTTTTACTTTTTGCTATAATAAATATCCCCGAAAAATATATAAAAAAAAACATATTTTTTTTCCTCAGTTTAGGCCGATACGTATTCTTCTACATATTTTTGGTAAAAAAAATCGCAATAAGCGTTTTATTGATTGGTTTGCGCAAAAGTTATAGCATCTACAAAATAGGGGATAGTTTTTATGGCATTTTTATTAATATTTTTTTTTACTAGTAATGGCGGCGATCTGTGTTTTATTTATTTAATTTTTTATTATATTGTGACTGCGACTTTATGGCGAACACATCGGCCACTTTTGACACATTCATGGGATCATTGTCATTTTTACAGCGATCAGTGCTAGAAAAATGCACTGATTACTGTAAAAATTACACTGGCAGTGAAAGGATTAAGTCAGTACTAGGGAGTGATTCTTAATGTTGGGGGGCGTGGCTACATGTGACACATCACTGATGACCGTTCCCGATCACGGGGAACAGCCATCAGTGACATGCCACTAGGCAGAATAGGGGAATGCCTTGTTTACAAAGGCATCCCCCTGTTCTGCCTTTGCCGACCGCAATCGTGGGCCGCCCGGGAACATCGAGTTCCCGGGACCCACGAACACGCTCACAAGGCGGGCGCGTGCGCCCCCGGCGACACGCCGAGCGGCAAAGTTAAAGGGACGTACAGGTACGCCCATTTGCCTGCCCTTGCCATTGTGTCGACGTACATCTGCGTGCGACGGTCGGCAAGTGGTTAAAAAGCCACCAATGTCAGAAATTAACCATTTTAATCGCCATTTTGAACTGTGTGTGCCACCTTCTGTGTCTGTACCAGGGCCAGACATTCCAGGGTATGTAAACTTTTTCTATCAGGGCCATTCGGGTGATTTCTGTTTTATGATTTAAAAAGGATCCAAAAAACTTTGGCTTCATGTGATTTTGCTATCCCCAAATAAGATGATCAGTCATATTTTCTATATTGATGCCAATATTTCTGCCGAGGTATGCAAACTTTGTGTGTGTGTGTAAAATATTTATCTAGCTCATTCAATAATTAAGGCTGTGAGATGTGTATGTTTTCAGTTCATAGATCCATTTTGTTTCTCTGGAGATTTCTTTTTTTTTTTTTTTTTTTTTATTTATATTCCACACGCTCCAATGGGAAGTTAAAATTATATTAAAGGCAATGTTGTTTTCTTTAAATAACAAACATGTCATACTTGCCTGCTCTGTGTAATGGTTTTACACAGAGAAGCTCGATCCTTCGCTTCTTTGGTCGCCCCCCGACGCTCCTGGCCCCTCTCTCCTGCCCCCACAGCAAGTGGCTTGCTGGGGGCACCCAAGCAGGCTCGTTCCCGAGCTGATGCTCTGCATGTCCAATGATACAGATCCACAGCTCAGCCCTGCCCCCTCTCTCTGTCAATCACAGCCAGTGAGCCAATGGCTCCTGCTGCTGTCTCAGCCATTGAGGAGGGAGAGCCGAGGCTCTCATGCACATCGTTGGATTGCATTGGGGCTCAGGTAAATATTAGGGGGTTTGGGGAGGCTGCTGCACGCGGAAGGTTTTTTACCTTGATGCATAGAATGCATTAAAGTAGAAGTTCAGCCTAAAACTGACTAACTCTAAATCTAAAGAAAAATGGCTATACAAATGTTTTCTGCATCCGATCTGGTCCAGTCCCACGCTGAGCTGTCAGCAGTGGCTTCAGTGTGCAGGCGTGTGCAGGAGAGGCAGACGACGATGGAAGCCCCATAGTCTCTGGGTGACGTCGCTTCTCTGGCATTTCCCAGCCGTTGTCAGCTGTCTCTCTGAATGGAGCCTTACCTGGTTTTACCAATGAGCTCTGAAAATTTATAAATAGGGTTAATGCATTCCTCTAGTAGTAGGAACAATTTGCTCCATATGGAGTAAGGCACACAAGTAGCATTTAGTGAAGACTAACTGCTTTTGATTTCACAAAGCTCCAAATGTGTGCAATTGCTTATGCAGATTAATAAAAATAATACTATTTATTATTATTCAGGATTTATATAGCACAGACAGTTCACGCAGCGCGTTACAACTTGAGGGTAGACAGTATAAATACAATACAGTAGGAATCGGTGGGCCCTGCTCGTTGGAGCTTACAATCTAAAAGGAAGGGTCAAAGGATACAAGAGGTAAAAACTGTGCTGGATGTGCTGATGGAGAAAATAAATGTACAGTTGTTAGGTGGGGGCCAGATAGGCTTCTCTGAAGAGGCGAGTTTTCAGGGATCGTCTGAAAGTAGACAAAGTAGGAGATAGTCGCACAGATTGGGGTAGTGCATTGCAGCAGAGGATGGGAGATGCTCAAAAGAATTCCTGGAGGCAAGCATGGGATGATGTGACAAGGGAGATAGAGAGCAGGAGGTCTTGGGAGGAGCGAAGTGGACGATTTGGTTTGTATTTTGAAACCAGGTTAGTGATGTAGCTGGGGGCCAGGTTGTGGATGGCTTTGTAAGTTACTGTTAATATCTTGAACTTAATTTTTTGGTTGAGTGACAGCCAATGGAGGGATTGCCAGAGAGGGGTAGCAAATGCTGAATGGTTTGTAAGATGGATGAGCCTGGCAGCAGCATTGGTAATGAACTGAAGGGGGGGGGGATAGCCTTTTTAGAGGTAAGCCAATGAGGAGGGAGTTGCAGTGGTTGAGGCAAGAGATGACCAGGGAGTGGTGACATTGGTTAGGAAGGGTCGTATCTTGGAGATGTTGCAGAGGTTGAGGCGGCAAGCTTTGGACAGCGGTTGGATGTGGTGCCGAAAGGATAGTTCAGAGTCCAGGAATGCACCTTGGCATGAGGGGGGGGGGGGGGGGCTAGTTTGATACTTGAGCTGTTGATTTTGACAGAGAAATTGGGGGAAGTGGCACGTGGGGGAGGAAATATGAGTAGAGGTCGACCGATATATCGGCCAGCCGATATTTGGCCTTTTTTAAGGAATCGTCATCGGCTGATTATTTATGCTAATTAGGCCGATCAGCACAGCGGCGCGGCTCCCAGCTGACACTGCGCGCACGGTGACAGGCAGTGAATTTTAGCTGCTGCCTCCCACAAACTTCTTTCTGCCCCCCGGCCCCTCCTTCTCCTCTCTCCCAGTAAGATGCAGGATGGATGATGGCCCTATGTTTCTGAACCCCTCCCCTCCCTATGACCAATACTCTCCCATCCTTCAGTCCAGCACAGACAATCGCTGCTAAACTAGAGGCGAGTGAGATGAGGGGGAGCCCGGGAGGAGTAAAACCAGAGGGAGGGGCCGAGTGATACCAGGGGGCGGGGCCAGCAGGAACAGGTTCTGGAATGGCATGGCACGGATGACAATCCTCAGTGGAAGGTAAGACATGGATTAGATGCCTCATTCTATGTGACTGTCTGTTCTGATTATGCAGCTGCTGCATGTACACCATGGGGACTCTATAGACTAGAGAGGTGAACTCATGAGGAATAGTTGGGGACATAGAGCAAGGGAAAAAGAGGGGGCAGATGGGGACAGAGAAAAGTTGATGTGGACAAAACAGAAGACACAGGGTGGGCTTTACTCGGTGGGGTATCTGTCCGCTGAGTGTGGGCGGAGGACAAGCCCATGTCTGCTCAGTTTCTGCTGAGCGGACACAGACACAGCCCTACTCTACTCTATGGGCAGTCAGATTTAGGCCCGGTTCACACTAGTGTGATGCGAGAACCGTGCAAATTCAGTGTAAGTTCCCACATTGCACCTGAATTGCACAGTGGTTCACACTGAGATCCACTGCGGCTGTCAATGTAAAGTTAAGACCCCCAGATCAGTTTGCAGATCGCAGTGCAAACGATGAAATGGTGCAGGAATCGGATTGGATGGGTGTGAACACCCATGCGATCTGATTCCATTGCGGACCAAAAAAAGGGTCCTGCACCATTTTGGTGCGAATGCAATGCGATTTCAGCCATACAGTTTGTATGGCTGAAATTGCTTTGCACAGACGTCGCATGTGATGTGCACTGCAATGTGGTGCGAATCGCATGCGATGTCTGGCATCGCGTTTCATTATTAAACTGTTAGATTTTATGAGATGAAGGGGGGGAAAAAAACAAAAAGGGCCTAAAATATCAGCCGCAAAAATCAGCATCATATATCGGCCGCCCCGATTTCTAAAAAGCGGCATCGGCCAGAGAAAAACCCATATCGGTTGACCTCTAATCATGAGCTCAGTTTCAGATAGGTTGAGTTTGAGGAAGGGATGTGACATTCAGGATGATATATCTGTTAGTAAGTTGGTGATGCATGAGGAGACAGATGTAGTGAGTTGGGGGGTGGAGAGCCTGTTCATGACTTGAAAAATAGATATGCATTGCCTTCCATTGACATGCATTTTGCAGGTTATTTCCTCTGACATCACATCCTTTTCCTGTTTTGTGGGTTGAGAGGAGTGAGAGAGAGAGAGAGACCGAGACAATTGTGACTGCACTAGCTATATTGAGGAGGAGGTGGATGAGGAGATTGGGCTAGCCAATTGGCACTATTGATTGTATCCATTGCTCACACAGCGTGAACGTAAAGGGTCATTTTGGACCTTATACCAGGATTTACGATGTCACTCATTTATTCCTATACACACTTCCATTGTGACACCTCAATACACCCCCCCCCCCACTATGATGACTGCCATATGGGCAGTTTTTCCTCAATAGACCTGTGTTGCATTGGTGTTAATTGTGTTTACAATGCATACATGTAACATTTTAATGCAGTGCACATGACACCAGTGTTGTGGTGTAAACAGGACACATAGAAAACAATTTATTTTTTTATTTTTTTTATGTCTGCATTCTTCCAGCCTGGTAAACCACAAGTCGCTGCAGTATCTGTGAACAGGGCCCAACCCCGGGTCAGGGTTTGACTGTTGCGAATAATACCCAGTATGGGTGTTTGGTTTGGATTGGGGTAGGGACTGTACAGTGCAGAGGCACCTTGACTTATGTGTGTAGCTTTCTCATATAAAGTGGGGGAAAATTATTTTGATCTCCTGCAGATTTCGCAAGTTTTCCCACTTACAAACAAATGAAAGGTCTAAAATTTTCATCATGGGTATATTTTAAATGATAGAGACAGAATATCAACATAAAATAAGAAAACATGTGAAACAAATGTTATAAATTGAGTTGCAGTTCAGTGCGTAAAATAAGTATTTGATCCCCAAGCAAAACATGACTTAGTATTAGGTATTAAAGCGGAAGTAAACCCATCGATTTAACAGTTTCAAAAAGCAGTTACATTCCCAGCATGCCGGAATTGCTCTCAACCAAACTGTCAAACCATCCAATGGCTGGTGTCATAACTGATCACATGTGCAGCATCATGGCAGTTGAAGATTAAACAGAGGCCAAGATGGCAGCTTCCTTGCCTGAAAATGACAGGAGGGTTTACTTCCACTTTAAGGGTAGAGAAACCCTTGTTGGCAAGCACAGAGGTAAGACATTTTTTGTAGTTAACCAGGTCTCAGGAGGGATTTTGGTCCACCCTTCTTTATAGATCTTTTCTAAATCCTTAAGGTTTCTTGGCTGTCGTTTGGCAACTCAAAGTTTCAGCTTCCTCCATAAATTTTCTTACCGCCGCTCCTTTGTTACCTTTGCGGTATGTTTTGGGTCATTGTCATGCTGAATCCATGACCCATCTTCAGTGTTCTGGCTGAGGAAAGAAAGTTCTCATTGAAGGTTTTACAATACATGGCCCCTCAAGTTGGCCTGTACCTTTAGCAGAGAAACGGACCCAAAGCATCAGGTTTCCACCTCCGTGCTTGACTGTAGGGATGGTGTTCTTGGGGTCATAGTCGGCATTTTTTTTCAAACCCGGGGGGTCCCCCTTCTCAAGAAGGCACATGTACAGTCATGCAAATGCACATCTAAATGATTCAGAGAAGGATTGGGAAAAAGTGCTGTGGTCAGATGAGACTAAAATTGAGCTCTTTGGCATTAACTTGACTCGCTGTGTATGGAGGAAGAAAAATGCTGACTATGACCCTAAGAACACCATCCCTATAGTCAAGCACGGAGGTGGAAACCTTATGCTTTGGGGCTGTTTCTCTGCTAAAGGTACAGGCCAACTTGAGGGGCCAATGGAAGGGGCCATGTATTGTAAAATCTTCAATGAGAACCTTCTTCCCTCAGCCAGAACACTGAAGATGGGTCGTGGATGGGTCTTCCAGCATGACAATGACCCAAAACATACTGCCAAGGCAACAAAAAGGCTCAAAAAGAAGCACATTAAGGTCATGGAGTGGCCTAGTCAGTGTCCAGACCATAATCCTATAGAAAATTTATTAAGGGAGCTGAAACTTTGAGTTGCCAAGAGA
This sequence comes from Rana muscosa, assembly GCA_029206835.1. NCBI lineage: Eukaryota > Metazoa > Chordata > Amphibia > Anura > Ranidae > Rana > Rana muscosa. The sequence goes on from CM055122.1 coordinate 823,297,034, forward strand.
CTGCCAAGAAATCATAAAGTGATTGTAACGTGTGTTTTTTTTTTTTTGTTTTTTTTTTCTATAAAAATAAACCTGTTTTACACTTGCCTGCTCTGTTACAGTGGTTTTGCACAGAGAAGCCCAGATCCTCCTCTTCTCGGGTGCCTCTTCTCTGCTCCTGGCCCCTCCCTCCTGTTGAGTGCCCGCACAGCAAGCAGCTTGCTATGGGATCACCTAAGTCAAGCTACAGCTGTGTGTCCAATCGGACATGGAGCTGCAGTTCGGCCCTGTCCCCTCACTCTCCTGATTGGCTAACTGACTTTGACAGCAGCAGGATCCAATGAAGGGAGAGTCCCGGACGGCCAAGACACTCGTGGACAGAGATGGGGCTCAGGTAAGTATGAGAGGTGCTGAGGGGCTACTGCACACAGAATTATTTTTATCTTGATGCATAGGCTGCCTTAAGATCAAAAAACCTGACTTTACATCCCCTTTTATGGATTTAGAGAAGATCTGTAAAGAAAAGTTGACCAAAATCACTCCTTAGATGTGTGCAAACCTGATCACCAACTACAAGAAACGTCTTACCTCTGTGCTTGCCAACAAGGGTTTCTCCACCAAGTACTAAGTCATGTTTTGCTTGGAGTTTAAATGCTTATTTTACTTGCTGAACTGCAACTTAATTTATAGTCCTTGTGTTGTGTTTTTTTCTGGATTTTTGGTTGATATTCTGTCTCTATTATTTAAAATACACCTATTATGAAAATTATAGACCCTTCATTTCTTTGTAAGTGGGCAAACTTACAAAATCTGCAGGGGATCAAATACTTATTTTTCCCATTTGTATTATCAAATTTTATACAAACTAGGACAATTGTATTACTAAAATATTAGGAACAAGTTTGAATGTGTTTTCATTACTGGCTAACAGGGTTGAAATCTGGGTCACTTACATATTTTATATAGTTACTGGCCCCTCCCTTTCTTCATCTTCCCAGTTATTAATGAACACTTGTCATTTGGTCTTAGTCTTATGGAACTGACTCGGTTAAAATTGTATTTAAGCCCAAAAGAAAACCTTTATTATATTGCAGCTTACCTCAGATGTGATGGCTGAATTTAATTTTTTAGGCTTTTTCACCTGGTGATCTGGCCAGTAAGTCTGTTCTTTTTCAAAAGATCAAGCTGTTCTGCAGATGTAGCAGGTAAAGAGTTGAGATAAACAATGGACCACTGAGAGCCGGTTCACACAGGGGCGTCCTGGGATCCGACTTCAAGTCGCCCCAAGACGCGCGGTTTAGAAAAGTAATGGTATACAAACAAAAAAGTACACAACTGTATATGTAATAAGATTATTGGGAACAAAGCGTAATGTCCCCAAAATTCTAAAACTCATCGATACCCAGTACTGGATTGGAAAGCATAACACCGAAGATACTTTTACATGTGTCGTACAAGTATTGGATGGGCGGTGTAACAAATAAGCTTGTCTAAATGCAGATATCAACTCGTTTCGCAATGGATTTGCTTCATCAGGACCAATGGGTATGAAGATAAGATCTAAGTGTATAAACCAAATTCCACAATGGGAAACGCTGTAATAAATGTTACATCCTAAAACAACATATGTTCTTATTTCTGAATAGTAGTTATGCTTGCATCACATTCTGCCCACACCAATGGGACCGCGTGTATAAAGTCTGGCAGACGCATACTGGGGCATATAGGGTATACCCCCTCCAAGGCGCATATTTTATCCTGAATACTAGTGTAAGGAAACCCCTAAAATATACTTCACTCCATCTGATATGTCTGCTGTTGGCTGACATCACAAAGCAGCTCCAGGCTCTGTAAGGATCCTGACAATCTCAGGATTCACCCAGATGCCTTAGTGGCAGCTGGCTCCGCCTCTCCAGAGAAATACCAGGAGCCTAAGCCACTCTTTCCCCCTCTCCCTCCCTAGCTCAGTGCTCCAGTGAGGGGCAGAGCGGAGACTGACAGTTGTAACCAATCAACCATATTCGCCAGCACACCAAGGATCGTTTCAATTACATCCAAAAAGTTTTATTGTATAAAAACATCACAAAAGTGCAACGTTTCGGAGCCGCGTAGGACCCCTTCGTCAGACAAGTGATCAGGACCCATCTGGTGATCGCTGCAGCACCCAGCATCTTACAAGAGCCACTTTTCCAGGAACGTGTGCGAGTGGAATATCGACTTGACAGTCGTAACTCTCTGCTCAGAGAGAACTGAATGATCAGATCGGAGTCAGCGGGGAACAGCTGCAACATGTTTCTCATTCAGAACACAATACTTTGAGGTCTGATAGGCACACTTTAATGTCCGAAAGCATATGCCAATACTGTTATGTAAATGCTAGGCATGTTTTATATTGCCTAACTGGCCTCCCATGTGATGGTGCCTGCATAGTTTCAGGTCCAAATCTACTTGGTTGAGTTATGACTGTAAGGGTGGCATTCAATGTAAAAAAAAACTCTCTTCCTCTCACTGACCACCACCACCAATAAAAGGGGCATTTTCCCAATGACCACAAATAGATTAATCTTAAAAGGTGTGTGTTTCTGCAATCTAATTGTGTCATACATTCTTGGAGTGCCGCTCGGCACTTCAGTGACCCGCTCCGAGCACTACAAAGGGAGGCCCCAGATCTCCTGCTGACAGCTGGGAGAAGAGGAGAGCAGCGGAACATCAACTGAGCGGCACTGTACAGAAGATATTTGACTATATTAGATTACAGAAACGCACACTTTTACATTATATACTACTGTAAGGCCCCTTTCACACTGGGGCGTTTTTCATGCGGTTTAGCGCTAATATTAGCGCTATTATACCGCATGAAAAATTCGTGCCTGTAGCCTTCAATGTGAAAGCCTGAAGTCTTTCACACTGAAGCGGTGCGCTAGCAGGACCGCTCCAAAAGTCCTGCTAGCCGCTTCTTTACAGCGGTGAAGGAGCGGTGTGTTCACCGCTCCTTTACCACGGCTGCCCATTGAAATCAATGGGACACCGCGGTAATACCGCCCGCAAACCGCGGCAATAGCCACGGTTTGCGGGCGGTATTAACCATTTTTCGGCCGCTAGCGGGGGTTAAATTCACCCCCCCCAGCGGCCGCATACCGCGGTAAGAACGACGGTATAGCAGCGATGAAAATCGCGCTGCTATACCGCACCTGCCCGCCCCAGTGTGAAAGGGGCCTAATGGAGAGGATTCTATCAGTTTACAACCACCTTAAACTAGGGCTTATTTCCGGGGGAGGGCTTATATTGCAGCCCTCCCCGAATATCACAGTGGGTGTTTTCTTTTCAGGGTAGCTCTTGCTTTCAAGGAAACACTGTTTAGGGAGTTATGGAGTTAGAAAAAGTAAACGGGTTTGGTGCCCCAACAATTCAGTGGCTGTATACCTGTTGTAGATCAGAAGCCCAGGATGAAGCATATGTATGGATAAATGGTAGGTGTGTGTGTGTGTGTGTGTTTTAATACTGTATATGGGCATTGGGGTGCTATAATGAATGGGGATGCATATATTCTGTGCATTGCAGTAAAAGAAATTAGAATGCAGATGTGTGCTTTTTTTTTTTTTTATATTGGATAGCATAACGGAGTGTTGTAACTCCTATCGTGTGTTTTTTTGCATTTTCTTTTTTTTTTCCCCCATTGGGAAGATTTCCCTTCACTTCTCCCATAGCCAAAACATGAGGTGAGAGAAAATCCTTCCAAAGGGAATATATATATTCCTGGGTGTCGCCAGGGTCTCCAGAACTAGTTCTTACCATTGAAAGATGCCCCCTATTACTGTTCTAGGGACAACCCAAAATTGGGGATTTTCTTTTGCTTTCACTTTCGGTGATGACACTAAACAAGACAAATAGAGAGGGTGAATCTCCCCAATGTAGGCAGCGATGGCAATAAAAAACCTGACGGGAGTTCTAATCCCTCTCCACTCTATCCAAAATGGGAGACAAAAAGATATTTTCCTTTCTTTTTTTTTTTGTCTCGTAGGAAAGCTTTTTCATTGTGAGCACTTGCCTATAACTTGGTGCTGCTCAGCTGAACGCCCTTCACCTTTCTCCCATCTACTGATCTATTGAAACGCCAGGCTTCGTTCATGGTTACCTCCACCGAACCAATATGTGAGAGATCGAGTCCGCTAGTGTATTAAATGTGTTGGTCACCACTTCATTCCAAGAACAGTATCCTACTAATGTATCCAGACGTGTTAGTATATCTAATTGATTGACTGTGCTTTTTACTCTTCATTTGCATCTAAGGTTAATTACCTAAATTAATGAAAACTCAGCAGCTTGGCAAATACCGGAACTGTGAATACTTTCTATTGGATAAATCAGTGGGTGGACGATTGTGGTGTGTATGGCAGGTTGGGTGGCCACCCTTGTTCATAGTTTAAGACTAGTCTGATTTTAATATTAGGTGATAGGTGATTTTTTTCTATAATCATACGTGTATTACTATTTAATTGCGGTTTACAAAATAAAGTCTATATGTATAACATTTTATTAGTTCCTTGTTGAAGAATTCTGTTTAGAGGACTGCCCAGTCCTCACACTCTCCCCTTTTTCTATATGCGTTAAAATTCATAGGAACAAACCTTGGGCGAACTCTGTGTACTACAGATATTTTCCCTATTGCCATACTAGGTTATGCTGCCAATCAATGAGGGGGATTTATAAGCAGGAATAAATGCACCCGATCCCCCGGCAACAATATAGTGGATGAGCTCCTTATATACCTATTCTTTTGTTTTTTTTGTAGACTTGGATACTTGCCCCTTGCTGTCTTGGACCTCGGGTTATGCGGTGGCGCTACGCCACCTGATCTGGCCAAGGTGCTGGTGTGCCAACCAATCTTCCAAGAAGGTCCTGTTGGATCTGTCCTTTTTAGGGCGACAGACTTTTCGGGGCCCCTCTGGTTGACATCATTTAAGATGCCACAGGAGGTAAGAGCACATTGCTTCCGCAATCCAAAAGAGGTAAGGAGCCATGCCATAGGCTAGGGCCCTCCTTCACCGCGCACAAGCGGTCCCTTCGCCGCCTAGTGTGGCAGGTAAGCGACCCCAGGCCGATAAAGCGCCTGCTGAGGGACGGAAGCGTCCCTGGGTTTGCAAGCCCAATCTTGCTTGCCTACCAAACAGATTTTTTTCCCTCTTAACCGCCAGCTTCAGCCGACTTGTCGGAAAGCCCTACAGGGGGTGGTCCAGGACCTGCTGAGACGCAGGGTAGACTTTCCTGTCTTAGTACAGGAACGGGTTCAGGGATTCTACTCAAATCTGTTTGTAGTACTGGAGGGGGTTCGTCCAATCTTGGATCTCAGACCCTCAACTGCTTTGTGAAAGTTTTCCAGTAGGGGAAAGTTGCAGACCCTTAGGGCTGCGGTGCGGCAGTGGACATCCCAAAGATGGGTTGTCAGGCCACTTTTTTCAGGCGAGTCCTGGGCCTCATGGTAGCCTCCTTCGAGGCGGTACCATAGGAGCTATTTCACACGCGAGAAGGTAACTCTGTCCTGAAGGGTCAAGTGCCTTTCATTCCTGGATTATCAAGATCCAGGTGAGCCACCTAATCAGGACCTCCCTAGTTGGTGGCCGACATCACTGGCTTTTCTGTCTGGGAAGTTGTTCCTTCCTGTTTACTGGGGGGTGGTCACGGCAGATGCCTGGCTTCCCAATTGCAGAGGAGTCTGAAGAGCTCAGTCAACCTGAGTCGCTGGACTCCGGAGGCCCATTGCAGATCATTAGCTGGAAATCTGGGCGATCTAGCTTTGCCTCTCCACATGGTCTCAGAGGCTACTAGGGCGTCCAGTCAGAATCCAGTCGGACAAACACCACAGTGGTGGCGTATGTCAATCATCAAGAAGGAACAAGCAGCTCTGCTGCAGCATTGGAGGTCGCGCACCTCCTAAGGGGGGGCTCCCTTACCAGAGGGGAAGCACTTTAGTCATATATCTCCTGACTTCTCGACTTGTTCAGAAAGTATGAGGTATGCGGCCAGGTCAAGAGACCCATGGGCAAATGCGACAGAGGTGTTGATGGCACTGTGGAGTCAGTACCGACTAATCTATGCCTTTCCTCCTCGGAAGCTCCTTCCTCATCTGCTTCGCAGACTGGTGGCAGAGAGTATTACAATGGTCCCAATTGCTCTGAATTGGCCTCGGCGTCCTTGGTACGCCAATCTAGTGCGTCTGGTAGCAGACACCTTTTGGCATCTACCGCTAAGGAAGGACCTGCTGTCGCAAGGTCCCATACGCCATTCTGTTTTTAAAGTCACTGGCTTGAGGGCATGGCTTGAGAGCCAGGTGCTAAGAGACCGGGACCTGTCAGACTCAGTGATCTCTACCATGAGGAGTGCTTGGAAAGCATCCCCTAGGAAGATTACCGTCACACTTGAAAGACCTACATATCCATTGGTGAGGAAATGAGGTGACAGCCGCGTACTTATTTGGTTCCAGAGTCCTGCTGCTCTCAGCAGGGAACGGGCCAAAAGATTTTTACTCTAGGTACGAATAGGGGGCAGGTATCTGCCCTGGCTGTCTTTTTAACGACCTGGTGGCTCACTCTCTAGTGAGAGCGTTGTACAGTGGGTTCGGCAGGCTGCCTCTCCGGGCCACCCTCCACTACCTCTGTGGGGCTTGTGTAGCAGACGTCCTTTTGGCGTTTACCACTATGAGAGGACCTGCTGTCGCAGGGTCCCATATGCCATCCTGCCTGCAGTCGATGGTTTCAACGACATGGCCTCTAAGTGTCTCAGAAACCACCGTTTGAGAACTTCAGGGAGATTCCCTTGTTGACACTTTCTTAGAAAGTGGTCCTTCTGGTGGCTGTTATGCAAGTTAAGACGGGTTTCTGAGCGGGCAGCCTTGTCATACAAGCCTCCCTATCTGATCTTCCACTAGGATAAGGGCAAGGCTCCTTATCTGATCTTCCACAATAAGGTGGCGCTGCGTCCGCAGCCTTCTTCCTAGGGTCGTGTTTCGACATTCCATCAAGGAAGACATTGTACTGCCATCCTTGTGTCCTCATCTGTCGAATCCTAAGGAGACGACGTTGCATTCCTTGGACGTTGTCTGAACTATCAGAGAATGCTTGGCTGGCACTGCTCCGTTACGGAGTCCAGGCTCACTGTTTGTTTCAGTGGCTGGTCCCTAGTAGGGCCCAGCGGTCCTGTCGGCCACCATCTCTAGGTGGATCCGACAGATTGTGGTCAGGCTTACCCCATGAAGGGTCAGGCGCCTCCCTTTCCCAGCGCATTCGAGCAGGGCAAGAGATACGTCTTGGTTTACAACAGACGATTTTCTGAGCCGGCAGCCTTGTCATGCAAGGCTCCTTATCTGATCTTCCACAAGGATAGGTGGTGCTGCATCGCAGCCTTTCTTCTTCCTAGGGTCTTTCGACCTTCCATCAAGGAAGACATTGTGCTGCCATCCTTGTGTCTTCGTCCATCGAATCCTAAGGAAACAACTTTGTTTTCTCTTGTCATCCATGGACTGACACAGCGTGTCTTATACACCTTTACACGTGGGTTATGTCCCTGCTTGCAGGAGAAGACCTAGGCAGAATGTGAAATGTTATACATACATTCTAAACAGCCAGAGCTGAACAGCCCCGCCCAGGGGGGCGGTCCCTCCGGACATAACCCTCCCACTGCAGTCAGCAGACCTCAGTTTTTTTCTGCCTAGCAGAAGGAGAAGACGTGGCTCTCTCAGGAGCCAGTCTCCTGACCTATTTTTATTCCTTTGGGAATTTTTTTCCTATTTTATTTTTTTGAGATCTTCTATCAACTGTCGGCTGGGCAACAGGTTGGGTACAAGATATCCTCGTAGTCTTCCCTGTCCGACCATCGAGCGTGCTGATCCTCGCCTTGTGTGCGTGAGACTCAGTTCACGACATGCCCCACGACTCCAGGGGTGGCCGGTGGGCTTCCAGCTCCGCGGTCCTCTCAAGATAGAACAGTCCGGCTGTATCTTTCGCGGTGGACCGGGCCGACAGCTACTCAGTACCGCACTGTGATAGTTCTGTCAGAAACACACCAGCGGGTCCCTCAGTGGACGGGTAAGTAGTCTCTCCTGGCTGCAGGTGAGTACATGCTGTGTGTTTCTTGTGTGGGGGGATTTCCCTGTCTCCCCCTGTGTTTTTTAATGTCACTCTCTGTGCACTAGTGCTGGCGCTGTACTGTGGGGGGTGCCTGGGGGCCATACTGTCCTGGGGGGGGGCTCATGCTGCTCTGCATTCGCTGGGGCTGTTTTGTTTTTGGAGGTGAGGGGCCTGGGCGCCGTTCGGCGCCATGTTTTGTGTGTGTGCTGATTTTTACATTGGCGGCCATCTTGCCGGGGCCCGCCGGAGCACATTGCGGCGGCCATTTTCTTGTAGCTGCACGTTTTTTCTGGCACTAGTTTGGCCTCTAGCGCCGCTGGGAACGGCGCGAATCTCCTCACACTCTCTCCTCTCAGCTCACTCCCGCTGAGCAGCGTGGCGCAGTGAGACAGAGCGGCGGAACCGAGCGGTCCTGGTCAGGTTGGTGGGATCCCTGGGCATTCCCCTACTTCAGTCAGCACAGCCTGTGGGTGGTCTGAGAGGGACATTATGGAGTCAGAGTCACCAGCTTGCCCTAACATGCCAGAGGCAGCAGCCAGTGCTCCAGCACCTGCGGTCCCTATGGACCAGTTGTCGGCAGTCCTGGAATCATTTCTGACCAGGATGGAAGCTGTGTGTGAGCACAAGGGAGCAAAAAAGCGCCCTCTCCCCACTTTATCTCCACAAGGGGAGTGCTCTGCTTCAGATATGGGCCTAGCTATTGCTGCTCAGGACCCTAGCTCTGAATATTTGGATGGTTTTGAACAGGACATTCCTTGTGAGGAAGACTCCAGTTCTGAGTCAGTAAATGACAGGGCGCTTGTTAGTGAACTCATTGATGCTGTGAGGGACACTCTCAAGCTAGATGCTGCGACCGCAGAACCTCAGGCGGATACAGTCTCTTTTGGTTCTTTTAAGACCAAGCCTTCTAAAAAGGTTTTTCCATATGTACCTTTCTTTGACCAGCTCATTGACCAGGTCTGGGAAAAGCCGCAGAAGACTTTTATGGTCCCGCGGCATTTGTCTATTAGATACCCCTTTGAAGACGCCCTGCTTAAAAAGTGGGCTTCTCCCCCGGTGGTCGACCCTCCAGTCGCCCGTTTAAACAAGGCCACCACTCTCCCGATGGAGGGGACTCCTGCGTTTAAGGACCCCACTGACAGGAGGTCAGAAGTGGTGAGTAGAGCCATGTTCGCCTTGTTGGGATCCGCCCTACGGCCCGTAGTAGCGGCGACCCTTGTGTCTCAGACACTCACGGAATGGGCAAAAATTTTGCACCAAACTGTGCAGGAGTATAACCTTCCTCCAGACACTATTGCTCTGGCCCACCAGATGGTGCAGGGTCTGATATATGTGTGCGACGCCACGTTGGACGCGGCCCCTTTAATATCCAGGGCCTCTGTCTCGGCGGTGGTATTGCGTTGTCTTATCTGGTTGAAATGCTGGTCTGCTGACCTAGCCTCTAAGAAGCTCCTGACGGATCTACCTTTTAAGGGTGGTAGACTTTTTGGTGCTGCTTTGGATGACATCATCAAGGATGTCACGGGAGGTAAAAGCACTCTCCTTCCTCAAACTATCAAGGGTAAGGAGGCCCGACGTAAACCGGGTCCTTCCTTTCCAGCAAAAAAGGTTTTTTTTCGTCCGTCAGAGTCCACGGGTAAGCCATCCCAGACTGACAACAGTGCGGCTGGCGGGCACAAGCGCCCCTGGGTGCGTAAGCCGAACAAGCCGGCTCCCAAGCCCGCCTCCGCGTGAAGTCTTGCCCCCGCCCGTCTCTGGGGTGGACCTCCCGGATCTCCGACCGGTGGGTGTGCGAGGTGGTCACCTCAGGATACAGAATAGAGTTCCGCTCCTGGCCCCCAGACAGATTCTTTCCCTCAAATCTCCCTCTCCTTCCTGCCCGTCGGGCAGCCCTCTTGGGGGCTGTACAGGATTTGATCGGGTCCGGAGTAATTGTGCCGGTTCCGTCCCAGGAGAGGTTTCAGGGGTTCTACTCGAATCTGTTTGTTGTTCCAAAAAAGGACGGGGTTCGGCCAATCCTGGACCTCAAGGCCCTGAATGCCTTCATGAAGGTGCAAAAATTCCGCATGGAATCCATTCGCACGGTGGTCGCTACACTCCGTCAAGGGGATTTTCTGGCATCCTTGGACATCAAGGACGCCTACTTGCATGTTCCGATCTGCGCAAGCCACCAGAAGTTTCTGCGCTTTGCGGTCGGCGAAGTCCACTATCAATTTGTGGCTCTTCCCTTCGGCCTGGCCTCGGCACCGAGGGTGTTCACCAAGGTGCTTGCTCCGGTCCTAGCTTTGCTGAGACAGCGAGGCATTGCTATCGTGGGCTATCTGGACGATTTCCTTCTAAGAGCAGACAGTGGCTCAGAATTGGAAGAAAGTGTGACTATCATCAGTCAGACCCTCAGGGAGTTTGGGTGGCTCCTGAACGTTCAGAAGTCGGTTCTAGTCCCGACTCAGCGTCTGGAGTATCTAGGTCTGATTCTGGACTCCTTGGAAGCAAGAGTCTTCCTACCTCCAGACAAACTACTGACACTTCAGTCTGCAGTACGGGTGCTGACGTCCCGAAAATGGTCGTCAATCCGCTTTTGCATGAGAGCCCTGGGACTCATGGTGGCCTCCTTCGAGGCCGTTCCTTATGCCCAAGCGCACACCAGGGCTTTACAGAAAGAGATCTTGTCCACTTGGGACAAATCCCAGTTGTCCTTGGATCTTCAGATCCAGGTGAGTCACCTGGTCAGGGCGTCCCTGACGTGGTGGTTGGGGTCTCCGGCTCTTCGGTCCGGGAATTCGTTCCTCCCCATCCAATGGACGGTGATCACGACGGACGCCAGCCTGACGGGCTGGGGGGGAGTCTGGGGAGTCCTGTCGGCCCAAGGGCTTTGGACTCCGGACGAAGCCCTCTTACCGATCAATGTGCTGGAGATACGGGCAATCAGACTGTGCCTCTCCTCATGGTCGGAGAAACTACAGGGTCACTCCATCAGGATACAATCGGACAACGCCACAGCAGTGGCGTATGTCAACCATCAAGGGGGGACTCGGAGCTCAGCTGCGGCTTCCGAGGTCGCCCGCATCCTGAGGTGGGCCGAAAGAAGCGTGCCGGCTCTGTCGGCCGTCTACATTCCGGGCGTAGACAATTGGCAGGCGGACTATCTAAGTCGCCAGACGCTGGACCAGGGAGAGTGGTCCTTGCACCCGGAGGTCTTTCAACTCCTTTGCAGACGGTGGGGCACGCCGGATGTGGACCTGATGGCTTCTCGACTCAATTGCAAGGTGTCGAGGTTTGTGGCCAGATCCAGGGATCCCTGGGCGGATGCCTCGGATGCGTTGGTGGCCCCATGGGGTCAGTATCGCCTGATATACGTTTATCCTCCGCTGCAGTTGCTCCCTCGCCTGCTCCGCAGGGTAGCGACCGAGGGAATTCCGGTGATCCTCATTGCTCCGGATTGGCCTCGGCGTCACTGGTACGCCGATCTGGTACGTCTCGTCGCAGACGTTCCCTGGCGGTTACCGATACGGGGGGACCTTCTGTCTCAAGGTCCTATATTTCATCCTGCTTTACAGTCTCTGGTTTTAACGGCATGGTTATTGAAAGCCAGGTGCTGAGAGACCGAGGTCTCTCGGATTCGGTCATTTCGACCATGTTAAGGGCACGGAAGTCTTCCTCCAGAAGGATCTATCACCGTACTTGGAGAGCTTACATCGCCATGTGCGAAGAGCTGGACTGGCGCCCACGAACGTATTCCGTTCCCAGAATCCTGCATTTTCTGCAGCGTGGCGTGACCCAAAAGCTCGCTTTGAGTACCATTAAGGGTCAGATTTCGGCCTTGGCCATCTTCTTTCAGCGACCGCTGGCGGGTCATCCCTTGGTTAGCACCTTTGTGCAGGGGGTTCGCCATGTGCTCCCCCCTGTCAAGCCTCCTCTCCCCCTGTGGGATCTGAATTTGGTGCTCTCGGTCCTCCCAGGAACCTCCCTTTGAAAATATTAGAGATATTCCCCTCTTGACTTTGTCTCAGAAGGTGGCCTTCTTGGTGGCCATTACTTCCATTAGACGAGTGTCTGAATTGGCGGCCTTGTCCTGCAAGTCGCCCTTTTTGATCATCCATAAGGATAAGGCGGTGTTACGTCCGCGACCTTCTTTTCTGCCAAAGGTGGTCTCGGCCTTCCACTTAAACGAGGACATTGTCCTCCCGTCCTTGTGTCCTCACCCATCGCATCCCAGAGAGTTTGCGCTTCACACTTTGGATGTGGTACGAGCCTTGCGGGTGTACCTGTCTGCTACTGCTTCTATTCGGAAGTCTGACTCACTGTTTGTGGCTGTCTCTGGTCCAAAACAGGGCCAAGCGGTTTCGTCTGCCACCATTTCTAGGTGGATCAGACAAACCGTCATTCAAGCTTATGCTCTCAAGGGGCGGGCGCCTCCCTTTCCGGTTACGGCACATTCCACCAGGGCAATTGGTGCTTCCTGGGCTTTCCGACATCAAGCGTCGGTTGCACAGGTGTGCAAGGCGGCGACCTGGTCGTCTGTTCATACCTTTTCTAAGTTTTATAAGGTTGATGTGGCTGCATCTTCGGATGCTTCCTTCGGCCGCAAGGTGTTGCAGGCCGCTGTTTGATGTTGCAACTCCTCCGTTGAGGAGCTCTGCCTTGTTTGGAGTGAAGTTTTTGGTTTTCCATTTATACTGCTCCCATCCCTCTTGACACTGCTTTGGGGCATCCCACGTGTAAAGGTGTATAAGACACGCTGTGTCAGTCCATGGATGACAAGAGAAAATAGGATTTTTGTACTCACCGTAAAATCCGTTTCTCTGGCATCCATGGACTGACACAGCACCCACCCTTCTTTTTAAGTTTGTACTGCTTTGTTACGAACTGAGGTCTGCTGACTGCAGTGGGAGGGTTATGTCCGGAGGGACCGCCCCCCTGGGCGGGGCTGTTCAGCTCTGGCTGTTTAGAATGTATGTATAACATTTCACATTCTGCCTAGGTCTTCTCCTGCAAGCAGGGACATAACCCACGTGTAAAGGTGTATAAGACACGCTGTGTCAGTCCATGGATGCCAGAGAAACGGATTTTACGGTGAGTACAAAAATCCTATTTTTGTTTTTTGGACGCTGTCCGAGCTCGGAGAGCATCAAGCGTCTGTTTTCACCATGCACGTCCGTTCACATTTTCACTAAACTTTACAAGTTGATGTGTGTGCATCTTCAGATGCTTCTTTCAGCCGCAAGATATTGCAGGCGGACGTTTAGAGTTGCAACTCCTCCATGGAGGAGCTCTGTTTTGTTTGGGGTGAAGTTTTAATGCTGTTCCCACCCCTTGTTTTTTGACACGTCCCACTATGTCAACAGGAAGCTGTGTTGGTCCATGAACGAAAGAGTAAATAGGATTTTTTACTCACCGTAAAATCCTTTTCTCTGAGTTCATTGACCGACACAGCACCCACCCCTCGTTTTAAGTTTGTACTGCTTTTGAGGAACTGATCTGCTGAATGCAGAGAGAGGGATTATACCCAGAGATTCCGCCCCCTGGGCGGTGCTGCAGAAGGTGTGATGCAACACTTTTTTTACAAGTTTTTCTGCCTAGTCACTCCTAAATAAAGGATAATACCCACTATGTCAACAGGAAGCTGTGTCGGTCCATGAATTCAGAGAAAAAAGGATTTTACGGTGAGTAAAAAAAAAATATTTTTTGGCACATCTGCATGCATTTAGGGCCTATTAATGGGCAAGGTGACCAACATTGACGTGCTGTGAAATGCACTGATAAGTGTATAGAGACCCTAACAAGCAGCCCTGGTGATGACTCCAGCACCTCTTCTTGCATTTGAGCCCTCGGTATATCAGGAAAAGTGAATTTCATCAATGACACAACTTTCATATATAAATGTAAAAGTTTGTGTTTATGTTTAATACTAATAAAAATATATATATATATATATATATATATATATATATATATATATATATATATATATATATATATATTTATTTCACAGCGGGTACGGAAAGTATTCAGACCCCCTTACATTTTTCACTGCCATAAAGCCCCGACTGGTGGAGGGCTGCAGTGATGGTTGACTTTCTCCCATCTCCCGACTGCACCTCTAGAGCTCCGCCACAGTGATCTTTGGGTTCTTCTTTACCTCTCACCAAGGCTCTTCTCCCCCAATGGCTCAGTTTGGCCCAGATGGCCAGCTCTAGGAAGGGTTCTGGTCGTCCCAAACGTCTTCCATTTAAGGATTATGGAGGCCACTGTGCTCTTAGGAACCTTAAGTGCAGCAGAATTTTTTTTGTAACCTTGGCCAGATCTGTGCCTTGCCACAATTCTGTCTCTGAGCTCTTCAGGCAGTTCCTTTGACCTCATGATTCTCATTTGCTCTGACATGCACTGTGAGCTGTAAGGTCTTGTATAGACAGGTGTGTGGCTTTCCTAATCAAGTCCAATCAGTATAATCAAACACAGCTGGACTCAAATGAGCAACGGGTCTGAATACTTGGGACCATGTGATATTTCAGTTTTTCTTTTTAAATAAATCTCCAAAATGTCAACAATTCTGTTTTTTTCTGTCAATATGGGGTGCGGTGTGTACATTAATGAGGAAAAAAATGAACTTTAAATGATTTTAGCAAATGGCTGCAATATAACAGAGTGTTAAGGGGGTCTGAATACTTTCCGTACACTATGTATGTATGTATCCTTTGAAAGCAAGTCTGCAATGATGGCTTTTGTTTCTGTCCTCATAGGTTGTCACAGCAGTGTAAATGGCAATGATTATTTGCAGGGTCTCAGAGTAACCAAATGTCAACTTACTGATTTAAAACTATTGAAAAAGTGAATGAATTAAAGCGGTAGTAGACCGCAAAACAAAATAAAAAAATCTTGCAATTATTGTATGCATTGCATACTAGCACATTATGAAAGACTTGCCTGAAAATGAAGTCCTCCAGCAGCACGCTGTCACTGCCGATAGGGCTTCCATCTTCACCTGGTCTTCCTTCTGGGTTTGCGGCTGCTGGACTGGCCAAGCCGCAATGTCACTCCCGTGGGACGGCTTGCCGTCCTTTGAGAATGCAGTGCGCATGCGCCGGTGACATCCCTGCACTAGTAAAGTAAAAATCTATTAAGTAGTGCACGCTTAGGAGATATTTACTGTACCTACAGGTAAGCCTTATTATAGGCTCACTTGTAGGTACAAGTAAAAAATGCCATTAGGCCCCTTTCACCCTTGTGCGACTTGGGACTGCAAAGTCGCATTACAAGTTGTAGCCTATGTTTTCCAATAAGTACCATTTCATATCTGCAAGTTCAAGTCACAGTGACTTCAAAGTAGTCCCTGCACTACTTTGGTCCGACTTTGATGAGACTTGAGGTCCATAGAACAATATTGCACTGGCATTGCTTCAAGTCGCAAAAGTGTGAAAGGGGACTTACTACCACTTTTTAAAGCAGTATTAAACCCAAAACAAACCTTTTATTATATTGCAGCTTACCAATTCTTGGATGTGAGGGCTACATTTTTGTTTTCTTTTTCAGGCCTGCTTCTGTTTTCATCTGGTGATCGCGGCAGTAAATCTGTTTCAAGTTCCTTTTCAGATGTATCTGTTTTACAGGGATGGGGAAAAACATTTAATGTGGAATGGGTGCTTGCAATTATCAGCTTTCATTTATTTATGTAAAACCTTTATCACAAAAGGAAAAAAAAAACTGCAGTAATTATAAAGTGTTAACTGGAGTTTGGCTTCAATTTGTTAGTGTATTGTAAGCTGGCCATAGACGTAGCGATTTATATATATTTATATAAAGGAAATCGCTTGTGGTGTTTTTTTATTTAATTTTTTCTCCCATACAATTAGTGTTGGGGGGATCCCTCCTATTAAACCATTGTGTTCTCCTTGAGCTGCTGCCACCAGGAGATGTTATTATATAATGCAAACTAATGCAGCCACCACATAGTACAACTTATCAGTTTTTTTTTTTTTTCCAGACATAATTTGCTTGTAAAATCGGACAGGTTGGTTCAACTGTTGTATATACAGCCTGCCCATACATGGTTTAAAATCTTTGTCCGATTCCTGCTGAACCAGCCGAGATTCAAACCGTCTAAGGTAGACTTAACGTGATAGTAAAGTCTTGTTTATTATTTAAAAATTTTTTTTTATACTTGCCTGCTCTGTGCAGCGGTTTTGCACAGGGCAGCCTGGATCCTCCTCTTCTTGGGTCCCTGGCTGGAGCTCCCAGCCCCTCCCTCCTGTTGCGTGCCCCCACAGCAAGCTGATGCTATGGGGGCATCCGAGCCAAGCTGCAGCTCAGTGTATCCATTCAGACACGAAGCTGCGGTTTGGCCCTGCCCCTCTCTCTCCTTATTGGCTAAATGAGTTTGACAGCAGTGGGAGCCAATAGCGCCACTGTTGTGTCTTAACCAATCAGGAGGCAGATTCTCAGACAGCCGAGGCACTCGTGGACATCGCTGGAGAGAGATGGGGCCCAGGTAAGTATTGGGTGAGGGGAGGCTGCTGCTATTCACAGGTTTATTATCTTATTGCATAGAATGGTTTAAGATATTAATAAACTTCTGACTGGATCTAACATTCTCTCCCCCCCCCCCCCCCCCCCCAGATTAAGAATGCTGTTGTCCAAAGGTGCCCATTGTGCTGCCCCCTGTGCTCATTCATTTAGAATGGGGGCACTCTAATACAAGAGGTGTGTTATTGGCCAGATCACCAAGTGAAAACAGAGTGGAAAAAAGCCTAAACAAAACTAATGCAGCCACCACATAGTACAACTTATCAGTGGTGGCTTTTTTTTTTTTTTCCCAGACATAATTTTTTTTTTTTTTTCACCTGGTAATGCTGCAAATAACACACTTCTGTCACTTCATGTCCACTTGTTTCCCCATGGTCTCTATTAAGGGAGCCATGATTGTCACACAGACTTGACTTCAACCTGTCTGCTCTTGTTTTGTCTCCATTACATGGTGGATTGCTTGGAGGGGTTTATGAAATGTTTTTTCAGAGCACAGGAAGTGAGAAAGCTACTGCATTTCTCTCGATCAACAGTTATTTTCTGAACTTGCTAGAAATGTTCTTCGCCTGAAAAAAGGAAATTAATGTGGACACCACATCTTATCGGTGTACGACGCCATTCACAACATCTACATCACCAACCTCATCTGCAGATATTGCCCAAATCGTCCCCTCCGCTCCTGCCTGGACCTCCTGCTCCCTTGTTACCTCCTCCCATGCTCGCCTTCAGGGCTTCTCCAGAGCCTCTCCCATCCTCTGGAACTTCTTGCCCCGGTATGTCCGATCAGCCCCTACACTGTCCACCTTTTAAGAAATCCCTGAAAACTCATTTATTCAGGGAAGCCTATCCCACACCCACCTAACTGTCATGAGCCTGTCAACTCCTTCTCTGCCGCTATTACCCTTTGTACCACCACCCCCTACAGTGTAAGCTCTATGAGCAGGGCCCTCCTTAACCTTCTGTACTGTAATTGTGTTGTCCCCCCTATACATTGTAAAGCACTGCGTAAACTGTTGGCGCTATTAAAATAGTGTATAATAATAATTGGTAAACTGCAATATGTTACATCTTTTGGTTTTGGATTTAATACCACTTGAATGTACTCTAAACAGTGCTCTTTACCTTCCTAAATGAGTTCAGATGTAGTCCTAAACCATTTCTGCATGCATAATAGGCCACCAGTACATTTTAAATCCATATTAAAGGGAGAAGGTTTTTTATTTCTATGCATTAAAAAGCCTTCTGTGTGCAGCAGACCCCCTCAGTCCCCCTAATACTTACCTGAGGTCCCTCTCTGTCCAGCGATGTCCACGAGTGTCTTAGCTGTCCGAGATTCTCCCTCTTGATTGGCTGCGACACTGGCTGCTGTTCCTACTAATCCAAGTCAGCTAGCCAATCGGAGAGAGGGGTCATTGTTCTGTGTCTGAATGGATGCAGGGAGCTGTGACTCGGCTTGGGTGCCCCCATAGCAAGCTGCTTGCTGTCGGGGCACTCGCCAACAGGGGAGGGGCCAGGATCACAGAAGAGGGACCCGAGAAGAGGTGGATCTGGGCTGCTTTGTGCAAATTCACTGCAACAGAGCAAGTAAGTATAACATGTTTGTAAAGACTGTTATAGGGAAAAAATAAATAAAAATCACTTTAAACCCAAAGCCAAAAATGTAATAATGTGTATTGCAGTTTACAAACTATAAGTGGTGGCTGCATTATTTTTCATTTTTAGTCTTTTTCATCTCTTTTCACCTGGTTATCCCAGCCAGTAACCGTATTAGAGTACCCCCACTCTGGATGAGTGAGCACAGGGGCACATTTGGACAACAGCATTGTCGGAGGGGTTGTATGTACTAGCAGATTTAGATGCACTAATAAATTGCAGCCAAACCCCAGGTCAAATGTTATAGGCAGTTAGACAGGCCATACATTATTCATTTGTTTTCCTTCAGCCACTGGTTGAGGGAAAGAAAATCCCTAAATTTCCCCATAAACGCATTCAGTGTTGATGGGGGGGAATCCCGCCTATTGCACTATTGTATTTTGACAGCATGAGGTTTCCCCGCGATCGGAATACAGTGATCTCTGCTGCTGACTATAGCCAGTGGCAGTGATCTTACAGAAGAAAAAAAAAACACAGGCTAATTGTACTGAAGTCTATCAATACATCGACTTTAGTACAACCAGCCTACCCACCGATGGATTGAGATTCGTCTGATTCCTGCTGAACAGGCCAAATTTAAATCTGTCTATGGCTGGCTTTATAGCAACATTTATAAAAAAAAAATTCTGGGGGGATAAAGGTTTTATGTAAATAAAAGCCGTCAATAAGCATCCATGTCAGTGTGAAATGGTTTGTTTCATCCCTGAAACTACTACATCTGCAAAAAAGCTTGTTCTGTTGAAAAACAAATTTACTGACCATATCACCAGGAGAGAAAGTCTAAAAAAAAGAAAATTAACCACTTCAGCCCGGAAGGATTTGACCCCTTAATGACCAGGCCATTTTTTGCGATACAGCACTGCGTCGCTTTAACTGACAATTGTGCGATGTGGTACCCAAACAAAATTTACGTAATTTTTTATTTTATTTTTCCACAAATGGAGCTTTCTTTTGGTGGTATTTGATCACCTGCGGTTTTTACTTTTTGTGCTATAAACAAAAAAGACCGACAATTTGTGTCTATATAGATAGATAGATAGATAGATAGATAGATAGGTAGGTAGGTAGGTAGGTAGGTAGGTAGGTAGATAGATAGGTAGGTAGGTAGGTAGATAGGTAGGTAGGTAGGTAGGTAGGTAGGTAGATAGGTAGATAGGTAGGTAGATAGGTAGATAGGTAGGTAGATAGGTAGATAGGTAGGTAGATAGGTAGATAGGTAGGTAGATAGGTAGATAGGTAGGTAGATAGGTAGGTAGATAGGTAGGTAGATAGGTAGGTAGGTAGGTAGGTAGATAGATAGGTAGATAGGTAGGTAGATAGGTAGATAGGTAGGTAGGTAGGTAGATAGGTAGGTAGGTAGATAGGTAGGTAGGTAGGTAGGTAGATAGGTAGATAGGTAGATAGGTAGGTAGATAGGTAGGTAGATAGGTAGGTAGATAGGTAGGTAGATAGGTAGGTAGGTAGATAGGTAGGTAGGTAGGTAGATAGGTAGGTAGGTAGATAGGTAGATAGGTAGGTAGATAGGTAGATAGGTAGGTAGGTAGGTAGATAGGTAGATAGGTAGGTAGATAGGTAGATAGGTAGGTAGATAGGTAGATAGGTAGATAGATAGGTAGATAGGTAGATAGGTAGGTAGATAGGTAGATAGGTAGGTAGATAGGTAGATAGGTAGGTAGGTAGATAGGTAGGTAGATAGGTAGATAGGTAGATAGGTAGATAGGTAGGTAGGTAGATAGGTAGGTAGGTAGATAGGTAGATAGGTAGGTAGATAGGTAGATAGGTAGGTAGATAGGTAGATAGGTAGATAGGTAGATAGGTAGGTAGATAGGTAGATAGGTAGGTAGATAGGTAGATAGGTAGGTAGATAGGTAGGTAGATAGGTAGGTAGGTAGGTAGGTAGATAGATAGGTAGGTAGATAGGTAGGTAGATAGGTAGATAGATAGGTAGATAGGTAGGTAGATAGGTAGATAGGTAGGTAGATAGGTAGATAGGTAGGTAGATAGGTAGGTAGATAGGTAGATAGGTAGGTAGATAGGTAGATAGGTAGGTAGATAGGTAGATAGGTAGGTAGGTAGGTAGGTAGATAGGTAGATAGGTAGGTAGGTAGATAGGTAGGTAGGTAGGTAGATAGGTAGATAGGTAGATAGGTAGGTAGATAGGTAGATAGGTAGGTAGATAGGTAGGTAGGTAGATAGGTAGGTAGGTAGGTAGATAGGTAGGTAGGTAGATAGGTAGGTAGGTAGGTAGATAGGTAGGTAGGTAGATAGGTAGGTAGGTAGATAGGTAGATAGGTAGATAGATAGGTAGGTAGATAGGTAGATAGGTAGGTAGATAGGTAGGTAGATAGGTAGGTAGGTAGGTAGATAGATAGGTAGATAGGTAGGTAGATAGGTAGATAGGTAGGTAGATAGGTAGGTAGATAGGTAGGTAGATAGGTAGATAGGTAGGTAGATAGGTAGATAGGTAGGTAGGTAGGTAGATAGGTAGGTAGATAGGTAGATAGGTAGGTAGGTAGGTAGGTAGATAGGTAGATAGGTAGGTAGGTAGATAGGTAGGTAGATAGGTAGGTAGATAGGTAGATAGGTAGGTAGATAGGTAGATAGGTAGGTAGATAGGTAGATAGGTAGGTAGGTAGGTAGATAGGTAGATAGGTAGGTAGGTAGATAGGTAGGTAGATAGGTAGATAGGTAGGTAGGTAGATAGGTAGGTAGATAGGTAGATAGATAGGTAGATAGGTAGGTAGATAGGTAGATAGGTAGATAGGTAGGTAGATAGGTAGATAGGTAGATAGGTAGGTAGATAGGTAGATAGGTAGATAGATAGGTAGGTAGATAGGTAGGTAGATAGGTAGGTAGATAGGTAGGTAGATAGGTAGGTAGATAGGTAGGTAGGTAGATAGGTAGATAGGTAGATAGGTAGGTAGATAGGTAGATAGGTAGGTAGGTAGATAGGTAGATAGGTAGATAGGTAGGTAGGTAGATAGGTAGGTAGATAGGTAGATAGGTAGGTAGATAGATAGGTAGATAGGTAGATGTATCTATATCATATATATATATATATAGATATATATATATATATAGATATATCTCTATATCTATCTATATCTATATATATCTCTATATCTATCTATATCTCTATATCTATATATATCTCTATATCTATCTATATCTCTATATCTATCTATATCATATATATAATTTCTCTCCTGACAGAACCTGGATTTGTTTGTTTACACACACAAATGCCTGTTCTGTCTCTCGTGCCCGCGATCGCACATAGGCTTCTCTGCTCTAGCTGTTGTAAAGGGCCGGCGTACAGCTACGGCGATTTGTAGGAGAGAGATGACCTGCCGCTGTAGAATGACGGCAGCTAGTGGTTTATGCAACCACCACATCTAAAACTGGTAAGGTGAAATACAATAAATGTTTGCTTTTGGGTTTAATACCACTTTAAAGATATTTAGCAAACTGATCCAAAGCATGCAGTATTAAAAAAAAAAAAAAGAAGATGGATAGATAGATAAATCTATCTATCTATCGTGGGTACGGAAAGTATTCAGACCCCCTTAAATTTTAATTCTTTGTTATATTGCAGCCATTTGCTAAAATCATTTAAGTTAATTTTTTTTCCTCATCAATGTACACACAGCACCCCATATTGACAGAAAAACACAGAATTGTTGAAATTTTTGCAGATTTATTAACTAGTTGGAGCTCGGGCCATAGACAAATGACGGCCTCAAGGTGGCTCTAGATATCCGGGAGGACGTCAATAGACGTCCTCGGCTCCTCCGGCCACTGGGGGGGGGGGGGGCGCGCGAGCGCCGCAACACTGACATGTCGATGCGCGTGCCTGGCGGACGCGATGACCGCCAGGCACCCGCGATCGGCCGGTACACAGACAAGGATGTGGATCTCTGTGTGTAAACACAGAGATCCACGTCCTGTCAGGGAGAGGAGACCGATGCTGTGTCCCTTGTACATAGGGACACAGATCGGTCACCTCCCCAGTCAGTCCCCTCCCCCACACAGTAGTAATCACTCCCAGGGCACACATTTAACCCCTTCCTCGCCCCCTTCACTGCCAGTGTAATTTTTACAGTAACCAGTGCATTTTTATAGCACTGATCGCTGTAAAAATGACAATGGTCCCAAAATGGTGTCAAAAGTGTCCGATGTGTCCGCCATAATGTTGCAGTCACGATAAAAATCGCTGATCGCCGCCATTACTAGTAAAAAAATATATATATTTATAAAAATGCTATAAAACCATGCCCTATTTTGTAGACGCTATAACTTTTGCGCAAACCAATCAAACACTTATTGCGATGTTTTTTTTTTTTTTTTTTGATTTTTTTTTTTTTTTACCAAAAATATGTAGAAGAATACGTATCGATCTAAACTGAGAAAAAAAAATATAAAAAAAAAAAAAAAAAAAAATGGGATATTTATTATAGCAAAAAGTAAAAAATATTGTTTTTTTTTTTTTTTTTTTTTCTCAAAATCGTCGCTTTTTTTGTTTATAGCGCAAAATATAAAATCCGCAGAGATGATCAAATACCACCAAAATAAAGCTCTATTTATGGGGAAAGAAGGACGCCAATTTTGTTTGGGAGCCACGTTGCACGACCGCGCAATTGTCATTCAAAGCGTGACAGCGCTGAAAGCTGAAAATTGGCCTGGGCAGGAAGGGGGTTTAAGTGCCCAGTAAGCAAGTGGTTAAAAAAGAAACTGAAATATCACATGGTCCTAAGTATTCAGACCCTTTGCTGTGACACTCATATATTTAACTGTCCATTTCTTCTAATCCTTGAGATGGTTCTACCCCTTCATTTGAGTCCAGCTGTGTTTGATTATACTGATTGGACTTGATTAGGAAAGCCACACACCTGTCTATACAAGACCTTACAGCTCACAGTGCATGTCAGAGCAAATGAGAATCATGAGGTCAAAAGGAACTGCCTGAAGAGCTCGGAGACAGAATTGTGGCAAGGCACAGATCTGGCCAAGGTTACAAAAAAAATTCTGCTGCACTTAAGGTTCCTAAGAGCACAGTGGCCTCCATAATCCTTAAATGGAAGACATTTGGGACGACCAGAACTCTTCCTAGAGCTGGCCATCCGGCCAAACTGAGCTATCGGGGGAGAAGAGCCTTGGTGAGAGAGGTAAAGAAGAACCCAAAGATCACTGTGGCTGAGCTCCAGAGATGCAGTCGGGAGATGGGAGAAAGTTGTAGAAAGTCAACCATCACTGCAGCCCTCCACCAGTCTGGGCTTTATGGCAGAGTGGCCTGACGGAAGCCCCTCCTCAGTGCAAGATACATGAAAGCCCACATGGAGTTTGCTAAAAAACACCCGAAGGACTCCAAGATGGTGAGAAATAAGATTCTCTGGTCTGATGAGACCAAGATAGAACTTTTCCGGCCTTAATTCTAAGCGGTATGTGTGTAGAAAATCAGGCACTGCTCATCACCTGTCCAATACAGGTCCAACAGTGAAGCATGGTGGTGGCAGCATCATGCTGTGGGGGTGTTTTTTAGCTGCAAGGACAGGACGACTGGTTGCAATCAAGGGAAAGATGAATGCGGCCAAGTACAGGGATATCCTGGACGAAAACCTTCTCCAGAGTGCTCAGGACCTCAGACTGGGCCGAAGGTTTACCTTCCAACAAGAGAATGACCCTAAGCACATAGCTAAAATAACGAAGGAGTGACTTCACAACAACTCTGACTGTTCTTGATTGGCCCAGCCAGAGCCCTGACTTAGACCCAATGAGCATCTCTGGAGAGACCTAAAAATGGCTGTCCACCAACGTTTACCATCCAACCTGACAGAACTGGAGAGGATCTGCAAGGAGGAATGGCAGAGGATCCCCAAATCCAGGTGTGAAAAACTTGTTGCATCTTTCCCAAAAAGACTCATGGCTGTCTTAGATCAAAAGGGTGCAAATACTAAATACTGAGCAATGGGTCTGAATACTTAGGACCAGGTGATATTTCAGTTTATTTCTTTTTTAATAAATCTGCAAAAGTGTCAACAATTCTGTGTTTTTCTGTCAATATGGGGTGCTGTGTGTACATTAATGAGGAAAAAAATGAACTTAAATGATTTTAGCAAATGGCTGCAATATAACAAAGAGTGAAAAATTTAAGGGGGTCTGAATACTTTTCTACCCACTGTATATCTATATCTCTCTAAAAAATAAAAAGGAACACTTTGAAAACACATCAGATCTCAACGGGGCAAAATCTCATGCTGGATATCTATACTGATATGGACTGAGTTATGTATTAGGAATGAAAGGATGGCACATCATTTGATGGAAATGAAAATTATCCACCTACAGAGGGCTGAATTCAAAGACACCCCAAAAATCAAAGTGAAAGATTATGCAGCAAGCTAGTCCATTTTGCTGAAATTTCATTGCAACAACTCAAAATGGTCCTCAGTAGTTTGTATGGCCCCCAAGTGCTTGTATGCATGCCTGACAACATCAGGGCATGCTCCGAATGAGACGACGGATGGTGTCCTGGGGTATTTCCTCCCAGATCTGGACCAGAGCATCACTGAGCTCCTGAACAGACTGAGGTGCAACCTGGCGGTACCGGATGGACCGAAACATAATGTCCCAGAGGTGTTCTTTTGGATTTAGGTCAGGTGAGCGTGGGGGCCATTCAATGGTATCAATTTCTTCATCCTCCAGGAACTGGCTGCATGCTCTCGCCACATGAGGCCGGGCATTGTCGTGCACCAGGAGGAACCCAGGACCCACTGCACCAGCGTAGGGTCTAACAATGGGTCCAAGGATTTCATCCCGATACTCAATGGCAGTCAGGGTGCCATTGTGTAGCCTGTAGAGGTCTGTGCGTCCCTCCATGGATATGCCTCCCAGACCATCACTGACCCACCACCAATCCGGTCATGCTGAACGATGTTACAGGCAGCATAAAGTTCTCTGCGGCTTCTCCAGACCCTTTCACCTCTGTCACATATGCTCATCTGTGAAAAGCATGGGGCACCAGTGGCAGAGCTGCCAATTCTGGTGTTCAATGGAAAATGCCAATCGAGCTCCACAGTGTCCGACAGTGAGCACAGAGTACACTAGAGAACGTGGGGCCCTCAGGCCACCCCCATGAAGTCTGTTTCTGATGGTTTGGTCAGAGACATTTACACCAGTGGCCTGCTAGAGGTAATTTTGTAGGGCTCTGGCAGTGCTCATCCTGTTCCTCCTTGCACAAAGAAGCAGATACCAGTCCTGCTGATGGGTTAAGGACCTTCTGCGGCCCTGTTCAGCTCTCCTAGAGTAACTGCCTGTCTCCTGGAATCTCCTCCATGCTCGTGAGACTGTGCTGGGATACACGGCAAACCTTCTGGCAATGACACGTATTAATGTGCCACCCTGGAGGAGTTGGACTGCCTGTGCAACCTTTATAGGTTCCAAGTATCGCCTCGTGCTTCCAGTAGTGACACTGACCCTAGTAGTGAAAAACAGTCAGAGAAGATGAGTAGGGAAACAAAATGTCAGACGCCTCCACCTGAAAAATCATTCCTGTTTGGAGGTCGTCTCATTGTTGCCCATCTAGTGCACTTGTTAATCAGTTTCAGCTGCTTTGCTGTTAATTGAAATCAAAAACCCCCTCTGCTACTTAATAGACCAGATCAATATCCCAGGAGTTCTGATTCAAAAGTGTTCCTTTTAATTTTTTTGAGCAGTGTATATTCTACAAAGCACTAGTATGCATTGCCTATAAGAGCCCATAGTGATACTTTTTATCTAAGGTGTTTGAGCAGTGCACAAGCCATGTGGGCCTTGCTGCTTGTCATTGACAAAAATGACCTAGTTTAGCAAAGACCACAGTGTGAAAAGCATTTCCCTTGTGAGGAAGCAAGTGTGAAAGCTTTATTGCATACCAGGTTCACTATGCAATATCAGTTCATAAATTTTTTTGTTTCTTTGCACTTTTTTCAAGTCATTGACGTGGGGTTTCTATCTAGCACAACACAGATTGTGTGTGTGTGTGTGTGTGTGTGTGTGTGTGTGTGTGTGTGTGTAAAAAAAGACTGGTGGAGGAAAGGAGATTGTGGTTTCCGCTTTAGACTGAAACTGCACAGATGTACAAAACGCATCATACTCACTTCCTAATGTGTCTGCTTCTTACTGCAGCATTCTATACATTTGAAAATGGCTTTGTTGTGCCTTGAAATCAACTATGTTCTTTGATTTCTCTCCAGTTTGGTGTGTGTGTGTGTGATATATTATATATATATATATATATATATATATATATATATATATATATATATATATATATATATATATATATATATATATATTTATTATTATTATTATTATTATTATTATTATTATTATTATTATTATTATTATTATTTATTTATATTACTTGGCCTGGACCAGGCTATGTATACTGGTGTGGCTGAAGGAAGAACAGTCTTTGGCAGTTTGTATTGCCCCATAGATTGGATACAAAAACACAAAGAGCAAATTGGTGAAAATAAATTGCCAAACTGATTTTGGTTGATCTTGGAAGACCGAGATACCGCAAGATTTTTAGCCCCATTCAGACCTGTCTGATACCCATGTGACCTGGATCGTCAGAACAGGCCTGCTGTGATAGGCGGGACACGGTTGCCATAGCAATCCCGGAGCTAGAACGAGGCTTGGCTAAGGAAGCATTGAGCATGTGCGAGATTACAGCTAGGAATAGAAGAGAGGGCGGAAGTGTTTTACATTACAGACTTTGAAAACCATACTTAAAATGGAGCTGGCTTATACCAGGAAGCACAGATTTTAAAACTGCTGGAAAAAGGTAAAAAACAAGCGAATGGGGGTTATTATACTGTAGAAGATGTTATTATAGTTTATTATACAGGTTTATTTTAAAACAGCATCTGAGGGGCAGAGTTTACTTCCTCTTTAACCACTTGCCGACCGCCGCACGCCGATCTACATCAGCAGAATGGCACAGGCAGGCAAATGGGCGTACCTGTACGTCCCTTTGAATTTGCCGCCTGGTGGGCATGCGTGCGCCCACCGCGTGCCTCGTAAGTGTGCACCGCGGTCCCGGGAAGTTAATGTTCCCGGGCGGCCTGCGATTGCGGTCGGCAAAGGCAGAACAGGGGGATGCCTTTGTAAACTAGGCATTTCCCTGTTCTGCATGGTGACATGTCAGGGATCTACTGTTCCCTGTGATCGGGAACAGTGATCGCTGACGTGTCACTGGTAGCTCCTCCCCCTCAGAATCACTCCCTAGGACACACTTAACCCCTTCAGCGCCCCGTAGTGGTTAACCCCTTCACGGCCAGTGTCATTTTTACAGTAATCAGTCCCAAAAATGTGTCCGATATGTCCACTAATAGTCGCAGTCACGATAAAAATCGCAGATCGCCGCCATTACTAGTAAAAAAAATAAAAAATAAAATGCCATAAAACTACCCCCTATTTTGTAGACGCTATAACTTTTGCGCAAACCAATCAATATACGCTATTTGTGGGAAAAAAAGGACGTCAATTTTGTTTGGGAGCCACGTCGCGCGACCGCACAATTGTCAGTTAAAGCGTCACAGTGCCGAATCGCAAAAAGTGGCCCGGTCATTTGGCAGCCAAATGGTCCTGGGCTGAAGTGGTTAAATGTAAGAACTTATTTTTGCTGGTAGTTAGAATCTTTTAATATTTGCAAACAAAATGAAGGTTTCCTATTTAAAATAGGCTGTCAGGTTAGTAAAACCGTGATAGCTGAACCAATTTTAGGTTAATCACACATAGTTGGAGAACTAATCAAATTATTTAATTTAATTAAAACAATATTGCTATTGCATGTTATCTCAGCTTGCAGAGCTTGGATTCATTGAATGAGTTTACCAAAAATTAAAATATTGCAGAATATACAGCCTCATGCTACACAACTAAGCTCTGTTTCATGCTGCATAAACTAAATTATTTAATGTATCTTAAAATCTAACTCCTCCAAAAGCATTTTATTAAAATCAATTTTGATAAAAAATCAAAAAATCTGATTTTAAATAAAAAACAAATCTGCTTTAAATAAAAAAAATCTGAATTATTTGTATCTTTTAAATAAAACCTCATCGATTTTTATCCACCCTGGCAGGTGTCAGAGCCTTGTCACTCTAATAGGAAGTGTCTGAACAAGGACATTGTATGGCAGGATCACCAGATATTATTGAGAGTAGAATAATTAAAAAAATAACAAAAGTAACTATCTTTCAAAATACATTACATGTTCAACCTTATAAGATTTTAGTTATTGGGTTTACATACAATTTAAGGATAATGTACACTAGTATCAGACAAAGAAGCCAGACCAATTCTATCTTTTTCAGAAACAATGGCTGGTGTTGGTAGTGAGTTTACCATTCACATTGTGTGCATTCCTATAGAGCTGTTTAGATGACTAAAAGCAGATTTGATCACGCTGATTTAAGGCTCCATGTACACTGAAGCTGCTAAACTGCAGTTTATTGGCGTTTTGCCGTTTTTTTTTTTTTTAAAAGCCCATTAACTGCACTCTATGTTAGCCTATGTGTTCATGTACACATGGTCGTTTTTAGTGTTAATGAGCAGTGGAGTTAATGGGCTTTTTTCTGAACGCAAGAAATTCACGTTCAAAGTGCCGTTTTTCGGCAGGAAAAAACACAAAAAAACATGAATAAACGCTCAAAAACGCAGCTTGCCAGTCCTTTTTTAGCGTTTTTTGATCCACTTAAAAAAAAAAAAAAAAAAAAAAAAAACGCAACACTGAAAAACGCTAATAAACGTTATTGCAAAAATGCTTAAAAACGTTGAAAGGCTCCCTGCAAAGCTACTGCCGTTTTTATAGCTTTTTTTTTTTTTAGCGTCCAGTGTACGTGTGTGTGTGTGTGTGTGTGTGTGTGTGTGTGTGTGTGTGTTTTATAAATGTGCTTGTGTGTGTTCTGTTTTTTTTGTTTTTTTATTCTATACGTGGAGGCAGCCATGTTAGTTCATTACATACACATGTCCTGCTTCCTGTTTGGCCCTGCATACTGTTTTGCAGTGCTATGTAAAGTACCGTATATACTCGAGTATAAGCCGACCCGAATATAAGCCGAGGCACCTAATTTTACCACAAAAAAATGGGAAAACTTATTGACTCGAGTATAAGCCTAGGGTGTCCATCTGCATGCCTCACTGTGTCCATGACTAGACTGACGTTTAACATGGGAGTCTATGGAAGGGGTGCCCGGATTTGAAAAATCGGTGCTCCCCGACCGTAGGTCCCCTGGACAACAAACTTTGCACACTTGTAGATAGGAAATGGAGCTACATGTGTGCCAAGTTTGGTTTCCAGGGGACGACCTATGACCGGCCAGTACCGGGTCCCCAAAGTCACTGGAGAAATGACCATTTAACATGGGAGTCTATGGAAGGGGTTCCCGGCTTTGAAAAATCGGTGCTCCCCGGACAACAAGCTTTGCACACTTGTAGAGGAAAATTGAAGCTACATGTGTGCCAGGTTTGGTGTCCAGAGGACCTATGACTGGCCAGTACCGGGTCCCCAAAGTCACCGGAGAAATTACCGTTTAACATGGGAGTCTATGGAAGGGGTGCCCGGATTTGAAAAATCGGTGCTCCCCGACCGTAGGTCCCCTGGACAACAATCTTTGCATACATGTAAAGGAGAAATTGAGCTATATGTGTGCCAAGTTTCTGGTCCAGGGGACCTACGACCGGCCAGTACCGGGTCCCCAAATTCACTGGAGAAATGACCGTTTAACATGGGAGTCTATGGAAGGGGTGCCCGGGTTTGAAAAATCGGTGCTCCCCGGCCGTAGGTCTCCTGGACAAAAAACTTTGCACACTTGTAGAGGAAACGTGAAACTACATGTGTGCCAAGTTTGGGTTCCAGGGGACCTACGGTCGGCCGGTACTCTGTCCCCAAACTTAGGAATATCAGGTGCAAAAAGGTGACTCGAGTATAAGCCTAGGGGGGCATTTTCAGCAAAAAAATGTGCTGAAAATGTCGGCTTATACTCGAGTATATACGGTACTTTACTACTCCTTCGCAAAAAGCATGTTTTAGCTGGCCATACACAGTTAGCCTCCGATTAACCCTTTCATGCATAAATTATGAAAGTCAGTCAGGATTTTTTTTCCTGTTTTTTTATTACTCTTTGGGCATGAAAAGAAAACCTTTTTTTTTTTTTGAATGTTTATTTTCCAAGGAGTTCTTCACATGTCCACTTGAGTGGACTGCATGCGTTTTGCGGCTTTAACTGAAGAAACAGTTTAGATCAGGGGTCTCAAAGTACGCTAAGTAAGCCATCACACCGAGACTAAGTCCTTAGTGGGGTGACTGGGGTTGAAATTTGTGGAGTGTAGGGGTAGTGCTGAGGGTTAATAGTGCGTCTGCTGACACCAGTACTGGGGGGGGGGGTTAATAGTGCGTCCGCTGACACCAGTACTGTTTTTAAAGTTTGCATGCAGCCCCCATGGAATATGAAAACTTGTCCCTCAGGTAATTTTGATTTTTAGACCCCTGGTTTAGATAGTATTTGCTCCATTACCCTTTAGGCCTTTCTATCATGCTCTGCAAAATATAAAGACATGAACTATTAAGCCTCATTCACATTGTATGTTTTGAACGTTGCTTCTAGGGGCATCTGGCATGTTTGTTTTTTTTGCTACTTTTAAACTGGGGCACTATAACGCTAAAAATAGCGCCTGCAAAGTGCCCTGAAACAGCAGTGGCTGTCTCTCCAATGTGAAAGCCTCGAGGGCTTTCACACTGGAGTGGTGCGCTAGCAGGACGGTAAAAAAAAGTCCTGCAAGCCGCATCTTTGGAGCGGTGTGTATACCGCTCCTGCCCATTGAAATGAATGGGACACCGCGGCTATATAGCCGTGATTTTAACCCTTTTTCGGCCGCTAGCGGGGGTAAAAGCGCCCCGCTAGCAGCCGAATAGCGCCTCGAAATTGACGGTAAATCACTGCTAAAAATGGCAGTGCTTTACCGCCGAAGCACCTACCGCCCCAGTGTGAAAGGGGCCTTAGAGGCAGAAAAAAGCCCACTGCCAGCGCATCCGGGAGCAGCCGTGTTTTGGCATTAAAAAAAAAACACTTGATCCATGTAAATACAGCATGTTTAGCACTTCAGAAGTCAGTTCATGACAATTGCCCAAAAAAAAAAAAGATTATTCCAACCAATTAAATTTAACTCCCAAACACTTCATGCGTCTAAGGCCCCATGCACACGAGATGCTGTTATTTGCTGCTAAACGCGCGTTCAGAGGCAGTTGGACACTTTTTTCAACTGCTCCTGAACCCATTCAATGTTATCCTATGTGTCCATGCACACAGTCTAGTTTATTGCCGTTTTTAGGCAGTTGTGTTTAACCTCGTTTTTCCAGACGCAAAAAAATGGGTTCAGACGCAAAACGCGGGTACCGGCGTTTTGCCGCGATTTCGTTTATTAGCGTTTTTAAAGGTGACCTATTTTTTTACATTAGAAATCTCAAAAATGATGGCAAATGATGAAAAACCATCAAAAAAATATGAAAAAAAACTGTAATTGCTTGCATTGCACTGTAGACAATCCACAACTTGTGGCAGGTGACGTGGCAAGTGGACAATCCACAACTTGTGGCAGGTGACGTGGCAAGTGGACAATCCACAACTTGTGGCAGGTGATGTTGCCAGGTGACGTGGCAGGTGGAAATCCACAAATTGTGGCAGGTGACGTGGCCAGGTGACGTGGCAAGTGGGCAATCCACAACTTGTGGTAGGTGACGTGGCCAGGTGACGTGGCAAGTGGGCAATCCACAACTTGTGGTAGGTGACGTGGCCAGGTGACGTGGCCAGGTGACGTGGCAGGTGGACAATCCACAAATTGTGGCAGGTGACGTGGCAAGTGGACAATCCACAACTTGTGGCAGGTGACGTGGCAAGTGGACAATGCACAACTTGTGGCAGGTGACGTGGCAGGTGACGTGGCAAGTGAACATTCCACAACTTGTGGCAGGTGACGTGGCCAGGTGATGTGGCAAGTGGACAATCCACAAATTGTGGCAGGTGACGTGGCCAGATGACGTGGCAGGTGGACAATCCACAACTTGTGGCAGGTGACGTGGCCAGGTGACGTGGCAAGTGGACAATGCACAACTTGTGGCAGGTGACGTGGCAAGTGAACATTCCACAACTTGTGGCAGGTGACGTGGCAAGTGGACAATCCACAAATTGTGGCAGGTGATGTGGCCAGGTGACGTGGCAGGTGGACAATCCACAAATTGTGGCAGGTGACATGGCCAGGTGATGTGGCAGGTGATGTGGCCAGGTGACGTGGCAGGTGGACAATCCACAACTTGTGGCAGGTGACATGGCCAGGTGACGTGGCAAGTGGACAATCCACAACTTGTGGCAGGTGACGTGGCCAGGTAACGTGGCAAGTGAACATTCCACAACTTGTGGCAAGTGAACATTCCACAACTTGTGGCAGGTGACGTGGCCAGGTGACGTGGCAAGTGGACAATCCACAACTTGTGGCAGGTGACGTGGCAAGTGGACAATTCACAACTTGTGGCAGGTGACGTGGCCAGTTAACGTGGCAAGTGAACATTCCACAACTTGTGGCAGGTGACGTGGCCAGGTGATGTGGTAAGTGGACAATCCACAACTTGTGGCCAGGTGACGTGGCAGGTGACGTGGCAAGTGGACAATTCACAACTTGTGGCCAGGTGATGTGGCAAGTGGACAATCCACAACTTGTGGCCAGGTGACGTGGCAAGTGACGTGGCAAGTGGACAATTCACAACTTGTGGCAGGTGTCGTGGCAAGTGGACAATTCACAACTTGTGGCAGGTGACGTGGCCAGGTAACGTGGCAAGTGAACATTCCACAACTTGTGGCAGGTGACGTGGCCAGGTGATGTGGTAAGTGGACAATCCACAACTTGTGGCCAGGTGACGTGGCAAGTGGACAATTCACAACTTGTGGCCAGGTGACGTGGCCAGGTGATGTGGCAAGTGGACAATCCACAACTTGTGGCCAGGTGACGTGGCAGGTGACGTGGCAAGTGGACAATTCACAACTTGTGGCAGGTGACGTGGCCAGGTGACATGGCCAGGTGACGTGGCCAGGTGACGTGGTAAGTGGACAATCCACAACTTGTGGCAAGTGGACAATTCACAACTTTTGGCCAGGTGATGTGGCAAGTGGACAATCCACAACTTGTGGCAGGTGACGTGGCAAGTAGTGGACAATTCACAACTTGTGGCAGGTGACGTGGCCAGGTGACGTGGCAAGTGGACAATGCACAACTTGTGGCAGGTGATGTGGCAAGTGAACATTCCACAACTTGTGGCAGGTGACGTGGCCAGGTGATGTGGCAAGTGGACAATCCACAACTTGTGGGCAGGTGACGTGGCAGGTGACGTGGCAAGTGGACAATTCACAACTTGTGGCAGGTGACGTGGCCAGGTGACGTATCAGGTGATGTGGCAAGTGGACAATCCACAGCTTGTGATGTGGCAAGTGATACGCTAAATACAAGTACACTGCTGCTCTCTCAGCTGCTGGTCTCCCAAAATGGCTGAAATGGTTAAATAATACTGTTTTTTGAGCTTAGGGAGGGTCTTATGATGTTTCTTTACTAAACGCCTATAGACGCAAACGCGGTAAAACGCCGCTAAAATCGCGGCAAAACGGGCGTTTTTAAACGCCGGTTTTAGCCTATAAAAACGTGTGTTCAGCAGAGTTTGCACCGGCGTCTCGTGTGCATGGGGCCTAAATGCGTTACACGTGTTTACAAGTGTCAATTGTTTTTTGAGCCAAAATGCTACTGCCAGGAGGAAAGGCGTCTACTAGAGCTAGCAAAACACTCAGTGTGCATGAGTCCTTACTCACCTAATATGTACAAAATTATGTTTTTGTTGCAAAAACTGCAAATTACATTTTAATGGCATGAATAAATTGATTTACAGCCAAAGTTACTGCAGCTGTATTATTGTCAATAAAATCAAAGTCCCAGTAATAGTATAAATTGTTGCTGAAATAGAACTAGTGATGCACGATGTCCAATTTAGTGGACAGATGATTAATTGTAATTTCACCAAAAATAAAATCGATAATGGTAACATTTAATTACAGTATGTTTCTTTAGGTGTTAGTTGATACTTTTTTTTTTTTTTTCCTCCAATGGTCTTTTCCTCCTATAGGAGTATTGGTAAGATATTGCTTAACTGCTCGGCCTTTCTTTTTTGCCGTCGCCAATCTTGGTTCTGAGAAAAATTTCTTGCACTTACAATGGATTTCCAGTGGGAGGCAGAGTATAGGGTGACATAACATCCACTGTAACGGGTGAGATGCAACTATACAATTGGAACCCATGCATATACAAGAAAACCAACATTTAAATGGTTGTCCACTTTAGTGACCACTATGCATGAAAGGGTTAAATGGGAAAAATCTAACCGATTTATCCATCCGCGCTATGCAGAGCAGATGGATGAATCTCCCATTGCTGCTTTTGTATTCTGACAATAGGAATGCATCTGCTGTTCAGCTAACAATTTTTCACCTGGCTGCTTTGATTTTGATCAAAACGTGAGCTTGGAGGCTGCTGACAGGAACATCCACAAAGAAATTTGCATAGTGTATGGCCAGCTTTACAGTCTGCTGATGATTGAAAATTAAGCACTTCCTGTGTGGCTGAGATCTGATCTTGGTGGTTAAAGATGACCTTCCATCTGACTATTTACTATAATAATTGCTCCAAGTACTCTTCCTGTAGACCTTAAAACAACAAATACTTAATATGGAGTCCATCAGTTCTTCTTGCACTTTTTTTTTTTTTTTTGCAGTTTCTTGGTTTTACGCCATCTTGGATTCAAGAGTCAACTGTCTCTTCCTAAATCTTTACAGCTAGCTGTCTGCTGATGCATCAGAACACATGTGCAAGTTCTGCAGACTGCATGTAGACAGGTCTGAAGCCTCCTGGGTTTTGTGATGTAGATATCCCAGAAGGCTGTGGGCCGCCAAGGGCTTGTCATTCTCACCTGGAGAATAAGGAAGTGGGAGGGATCACTACTAAAAATTGGGTACTTGCTTTAAAACAAAATAATTAAGTGTGTGTGTTTTTGAGATTTTGTCTTGTCTCTGCTAAAACTTTGTGCATTAGTACTGCATGGGCCTTGATAAAGGGGGCATACCCCTAAAGCTTGTCCTGAAAAATTGCATGTTAATACGAATAAAAAAAAAAGTATCGTGGACTGTGCTCAAAGTGGTTCTAAAGGCTTGTTTTTTTTACCTTCATGCATTCTATGCATGAAGGTAAAAAACCTTCTCTCTGCAGCAGCCCCCTAATACTTACCTGAGCCTCATCATGATCCAGCGATGTGCATGAGAACCATGGCTGTCTTCAGGCCATTGGCTGAGGCAGCAGCAGGAGCCATTGAGCCAATGAGGGGAGAGATGGGGTGGGGCCAAGGCACAGCTCTGTGTGAATGGACACGCAGAGCTGTGGCTCTAGAGCTGCTTGCTATGGGGGCACAGAAGCTCTGGTGGGGGGAGAATCAGGGCAGCTTTGTACAAACCACTGCACAGAGCAGGTAAGTCTAACATATTTGTTATTTTAAAAAAGCAAAAAAAAAGCCTTTAAAGCCAAGTTCTACCAAAAAAAAAGGGGGGGCGGGGAAGCTCTGCTTGTTTTCACCCCCCCTTCCACTGCCACATTTGGCACTTTTTGGGGGGGGGGGGGGAGAGAGAGCGCAGGAACCTGGTTTTGATAGGTACTCGCTTGATAGGTACTCGCTCCCACTTCTGGCTGAGATCGCTGCAACCCTCTGGATCATTCACAAGGCGCAGCAGGAAAAAGGCTGTTAAACTGGAAGGCTTCACTTCCTGTTTCCCTTATTTGAGATGGCGGTGCCTGCACCCAAAGCCGACTGAAGAATCCGTTCATGTGAGGACATTGCTGGATCCCTGGATGGGTAAGTTTCCTTATATTAAAAGTCAACAGCTACAGGTGTTTGTAGGTAATTTTTTGGGGGGAGCTCCTCTTTATTATCGCTTTAATTGTTTCTGTCCCAAGTGCACTAATACGGCTACAATCACCTCGCGCTTACTGCAGAAAGATTGATTGCACTGAGCCACACAGCACTCCCCCTGTTGGCTAATCTACAGACCGCTATATATATTACAGTTAAATCTCTGAAGGTGAAAGCCAGTAACAATATGAAGGTCTTGTAATGACCGTGTTTTACCTAGTGGTCATTTAACTAAATATTCTCTATTCCTTCTCTTTCCCCAAAAAACAAATGCAAGGTGATAGTTGGCAAGAGAAAAAGTGTATGGAGGTAAACATTACATAGTAGGTGAGGTTGAAAAAAGACACAAGTCCAACCTATATTGCTTAATGTGTTCCAGATCTAAAAGACTAGCTCCATACCTATACATTGCAATACTATGCCATAAAATACATGATTGGCTGCACACATTCTAATGCCATTCATTGACGGTGTCCTATCATTCTGGGTCCCCCATCAGATAGTGCCCGGGTTGGACTGTGCATGCGCAGCCGGAGATCACGGAAATCTCTAAACCTGATCGGCTCTTCTTCAGGTGTACATGGTGCATGCGCGGCGCGGGGCGGGGTGGGTTATCCAGGCTCATTCCTTATCCCCGTGGACATCGAGCTTGTTAAAAAAAAAAAAAAAAAAAAAAAGCCGTGAGGCCGACTGGCCACTTGCAGCGAATTCCACGTCGCTCTGGACCTGTTGCAATACCAACTGTGAGCGGCCTGTTAACTGCGCATGCTCCAAGAACAGCTGATGGAACAGATGTTCAGTCTCAAACTTCCGTGATCTCCGCTTGCATATGCGCAGTCCAACCTTGGCACTATCTGATGGGGGACCCATACTGATAGAACACCGGCTGCATTCTAACACAGATTTACAATGACTGACAATTTGTCTGCAATACAGCACACCACAGTGTGCTAATTTTGTGGTGTACTGTGCTGCTGAAAATGGTGTAAGTTCTTTTTCTACGTTGAGTCGACTCAAATAAAATCAAATCATATGATCTTATTGATTACAGAATAACAACAAAATAATTAAGCAATTAGTGCAAGATCATTTTGCCCAAGAGCATTTTCCCTAATGCGGCGTACACACGATCGTTTTTCATGCCATTTTTTTAAACCAACGTTTTTCTCGTAGTTTTTTTTCATGTTTCCTCTCAAGCCTGTCTTGCGTACACACAATCATTTTAAAAAACATTCAAGCAAAGCGCAGTGACGTACAACACGTACGACGGCACTATAAAGGGGAAGTTCCGTTCGGATGGTGCCACCCTTCATGTTAGTAAAGTTTTGTTGAGCGACGATTCGCGCTTTTCTGCCTCCTTCTTTTCAGTCCGTTACAGCGTGACGAATGTGCTATCTCAATTAAAAACGCTAGTTTTACCAGAACGTGCGCTCCCGTCTCATAGTTGATTCTGAGAATGCGTGTTTTTTTTCACCTCGTCAAAGCATACACACCATCGTTTTTCATGTCGTTAAAAAAAACGACATGAAAAACGACGTAAAAAAATAGAGCATGTTCGAAATTTTTAATGGCCGTTTTTCACGTAGTTAAAAATGCTCTGGAGCATACACACGATCGGTTTTAATGCCCATTTTTAAAAATGGCATTTTTAACGGCATGAAAAACGATCGTGTGTATGGGGCATAAGGATGCTAAAAATTGACTACATTTAAAACTGAGCCCCAGGGAATGTAAAAATCCTTCTTTACAGTGGGGAAATCCCTGCACTGCAGAGGTTAAATGCTTGTTACATATGGGGGACTGAGAAGCAGTTTTACTTGCCTAATCCCCGGCGTCTGTAGGCTCCTCTGTGCTGCTCTCCCTCTCCCCTCTTATGCCGCGTACACACGACCGTTTTTAATGTCATTGAAAAAAACTATGTTTTTCTCGACGTGATTCTTCTCAAGCCTGCCTTGCCTACACACGATCATGAAAAAAAATGCTTGAGCAAAGCGCGGTGACGTACGAAATGTACGACGGCACTATAAAGGGGAAGTTCCATTCGGATGGCGCCACCCTTTGGGCTGCTTTTTGCTGATCCTCGTCTTAGTAAAGTTTTGGTTAGAGACGATTTGCGCTTTTCAGCCTTGTACTCTTTAGTCCGTTACAGCGTGAAGAATGTGCTATCTCCATTACGAACGCTAGTTTTACCAGAACGAGTGCTCCCGTCTCATCACTTCTGAGCATGCGCGTTTTATCACGTCGATAAAGCCCACACACGGCCGTTTTTCATGACGAGAAAAACGACGACGTGAAAAACGACGAGAAAAATTAGAGCATGTTCCAAATTTTTAATGCCTATTTTTCACATCGTGAAAAATGCTCTGGAGCCTACACACGATCGTTTTTAATGACCAAAAAAAAAAAAGGCATTTTTCTCGTCATGAAAAACGGTCGTGTGTACGCGGCATCACTCTCCTCAAGACAGATGCAAAGCCCATAGCCCTGCATTAGTCGTGAGGATTCCGAAAAGCCATTCACCACTGGAATATAGGGGAGGGATGAGTAATATTAAACTGCTTTACTCTTTCGTCCATGGACACAGCCTCTCTATTGACAAAGTGGGTATTCTCCGTTAATTAGGAGTGACTAGGCAGAAAACTTGTAAAAAGTGTTGCATCACACCTTCTACAGTACCGCCCAGGGGGCGGACCCTCCGGGTATATCACCTCAGTCTGCATCTCGCAAAATCAGTTTTTTTCTGTCTAGCAAGGAGTAGGACATGGCTCCCTTCGGGCCCATTGGTCCGGGGGAAAAAGATATTTTTTTTGCTACATTTGTTTCCTGCGATCTTCGATCAATTGCCGACTGGGTGACAGGCTGGATCCTCGATCCTTGTAGTCTCCCCAGTTCGGCCATCGAGCGTGTGCTGACCCTAGCTACGCGCTGGGTTTTCCACGACATGCCCGTTGCTCCACGGGTGGCCGGTGAGCCACCGCTCAGCTTCGGCTGACCTTACGGCAGAGTCGCAGCAGCCTGTCCGGTGAGTGTCACGCTCCAGGGCATACATATGATCGTCCCTTTTGGGTCCAATCACAGCATGCCTGGCCAACAGTCACCTTCCGTGCGCGGACGATGATCTGTTTGGTATGTCTTCCAGCATAATACATGCAGGATAGGTAAGTAAACTCCCCTGCCTCGGCTGGGTGATTTGGCTGGACATTCCTGGAGAGACCAAGTAAGTGGTTGTGGCCTCTTTCTTCCCTCTCTCCCTGCCTTTTCCCTCCTCCCTGGGCTTCTAGCTAAGGGTTGCTGGGTGCTGGGGGTCACCTAAAGGGGTTCCACTGGAGCGGGGTTGGCTGTAACTAACATTTAAAAGAAATGTAATTTCTGCTAACCTGTGTGTGCTTTCTCCTCCATGCGGTCGGCGGCCATTTTGTGGTGGTCCATGCCGGGTTCGGCCTCTAGTGACTGCCCGGCGGCCATCTTCCTGTGGTTTCGGCGCCATTTTCTTGTAGTCCACACCCACTGGCCTCTATCAACTGATCGGCGGCCATGTTTGTCCACCCTGTATGTATATATTGCCGTTTGGCGGCCATCTTTTTGTGGGCTATGGCTGCTTGGCCTCTCTCGTCTCGGAGGCCATTTTCTTAGAGCCCACATTATCTTCCATACAGACGTTTTTGATGGCCATTTTGCGAGAGTCTCCGGCCTCTAGGGTGCATTACACTGGCGCGAAAATTCACACAGGAAGCGCTGATAAAAGAAGCAGACTGACACAGCAGCAGTGGGACAGCATCACAGGCGCAGCATAGCAGTACCGGTCCAGGGTGGTGAGTCCTCTGGGTAACCCAGCATCTCTGCAGCGCAGGAGGGTGGCCTATTGATATCTTGCCTGGAGCCCTGTGGGTGTCAGCGTGTGGTCAGCATGGCATCTGAGCCAGATGTCTTCTCCCCTGAAACACCAGATTTCGCAGCTGGTGCCCCTGAGGTGTCTATGAACGCTATGTTTGCAATCCTAGAGGCGTTTGCTGCCAGGGTGGAAGCAGCACACGGGAATACAGGGGGTAGTAAACGCCCCCGTCCCCTGCAAGCTTCTGGGGATAATTCTGATGCAGAACCAGGTCCAGCTACGGCTCAGGGCCCAGATTCTGACGCATCAGAGACTGCAGACCGTGACCGGACAGTGAGGATGACTCCAGGTCCAGGTCAGTACGCGAGATGGCTTGGTATCTGACCTTATTACTGCAGTGCGGGATACGCTAAAGTTGGAAAATACTGCAGAAGCAGCAGAGACTCCGGTCCACTTGGGTTTCATAAACCTGTCTGCACTGCTAAGGTGTTCCCTTGTGTGTCTTATTTTGATAAACTCTTATACAAGGAATGGGAGAACCCACTGAGGGTCTTTACAGCCCCAAAGAGGTTTGCGGTACGGTACCCCTTTTGAGGAGAGTTTTCTGAAGAAATGGACCTCTCCCCCTATAGTGGACCCTCCGGTGTCCAGACTTAATGGAGCCACCACAATTCCAGTAGAAGGGGCTCCTGTTTTCAAGGACCCTGTGGATAAGAAGGCTGAAGCACTTGCTTGCTACCTATACTCAGTGGTAGGCTCGGCAGTACGCCCGGCATTGGCGGGGGCCCTAGTGTCTCAGACACTTACTGAATGGGCAAGATTGCTACTCCAGGGGTTAAGGAGCGAGATGCTCCTCCTGATGAGATAACATTGGCCGACCAGTTGGTCCAGGGCCTTAGGTTTGTCTGCGAGTCAGACATGGATACTATTCCCCTGCTGTCTAAAGCTTCGGTTTATGCAGTAGCAATACGCCGCCTGATCTGGCTAAAGGGCTGGTCTGCTGACCAGACCTACAAGAAAGCCCAGTTGGATCTGCCTTTTAAGGGCGACAGACTTTTTGGGGCCTCTATGGATGACATCATCAAGGATGCCACAGGAGGTAAAAGCACTTTGCTTCCTCAAACTAGCAATGGTAGGGGCCACGCCAAGGGCAATGGCCCTCCTTTTACTGCACGCAAGCGGTTTTTTCATCCCCCTAGGGCGACAGGGAAAAGACCCCAGGCCGACAAGGCGCCTGCCCAAGGACAAAAGCGTCCTTGGTCCCGCAGACCCAACAAGCCTGCGGACTAATCTGCGTCCGCATGAAGGTCCGCCCCCACCAGCTCTCGGGTGGGGGGACGTCTTCGCAAATTCGCGACTCAGTGGACAGCTCTAGTCTCCGACAGGTGGGTTTGCGAAGTAATCTCCTCAGGCTACAAGATAGAATTTCTCTCTTGTCCACCGGACAGATTCATCACCTCCAATCTCCAGCTACTACCGACCTGTCGGGAGGCCCTGTATGGGGCGGTCCAGGGTCTACTGGAATGCGGGGTAGTTATTCCAGTTCCAGAACAGGAACGGGGTCAGGGTTTTTACTCAAATCTGTTCATTGTGCCAAAGAAGGATGGGGTTCATCCAATCTTGGATCTCAGAGCCCTCAATTGCTTTGTGAAGGTACAAAGATTTCGGATGCAGTCGGTTCGATCTGTAGTCACGGCTCTCCATCCGGGGGACTTTCTGGCCTCCTTGGACATCAAGGACGCATACCTGCATGTCCCCATATACTCCAGACAC
Source organism: Rana muscosa (assembly GCA_029206835.1). Classification (NCBI taxonomy): domain Eukaryota; kingdom Metazoa; phylum Chordata; class Amphibia; order Anura; family Ranidae; genus Rana; species Rana muscosa. Next base: position 823,338,951 of record CM055122.1, read on the forward strand.
CAGAAGTCTCTGTGATTTGCTGTCGGGAAGAACCACTACCAGTTTGTGGCCCTCCCGTTTGGCCTTGCCTCAGCACCCAGGACGTTCACCAAGGTGCTCGCTCCGATTCTGGCACTTCTGAGACAGCGGGGTATCGCTATAATGGGCTACTTGGACGACCTTCTACTGAAGGCACCTTCAAGCTCAGAATTAGAGGTAAGCGTGTCCATTACCTGTCAGACTCTTCGAGACTGTGGTTGGATACTAAACACGCAAAAGTCAGTATGGTGACCACTCAACGCCTAGTGTACCTGGGGTTGATTCTGGATTCCTCAGAGACAAAGGTATTCCTCCCTGTGCAGAAGTTGCAGACCCTTCGGGGCTGCAGTACGGCAGCTGACTTCCAGGAATTGGTCGTCACTCCGTTTTTGCATGCGAGTGTTAGGCCTCATGGTAGCCTCCTTCGAGGCTGTCCCATATGCTCAATACCACACTCGAGTGTTACAGAAGGAAGTTCTGTCCAGATGGAACAGATGTGCATCATCTCTGGATTAGCAAATCCGAGTGAGCCACCTAGTCAGGAGATCCCTGGTATGGTGGCTGACAGCACCGGCTCTAATGGCCGGGAAGTAATTTCTTCCGGTTTACTGGATAGTGATCACGACGGACGCCAGCCTTACAAGTTGGGGGGGGAGTCTGGGGTGTTCAGTCGGCGCAAGGTCGATGGACCCCAGAGGAAGCCCTCCTGCCGATCAATGTCCTGGAAATCCGGGCGATCAGGCTGTGCCTCTTCAAATGGTCTCAGAGGCTGCAAGGGCGTCCAGTCAGGATCCAGTCAGACCACGCCACAGCAGTGGCATATGTCAATCATCAAGGAGGAACAAGAAGCTCAGCTGCAGCATCGGAGGTCGCTCGCATCCTGAAGTGGGCAGAGAGGAGCGTACCGGCACTGTCGGTCGTGTACATTCCGGGTGTGGAAAACTGGCAGGCGGACTACCTGAGCCGCCAGATGCTGGACCAGGGAGAATGGTCCTTACACCCGGAGGTGTTACAACTCCTCTGCCAAAGATGGGGCACACCAGACGTAGATCTTCTGGCTTCCCGACTCAATCAGAAGGTATTGAGGTTTGTGGCCCGGTCAAGAGACCCATGGGCAGACGTAACGGACGGTGGCATCGTGTGGTCAGTATCGGCTAATCTATGCCTTCCCTCCCTTAAGGCTTCTTCCTCTTCTGCTCCGCAGAGTGGAGGCAGAGGGAATTCCAATGATCCTAATCGCTCCAGATTGGCCTCAGCGTCCTTGGTACGCCGATCTAGTATGTCTGGTAGCAGACGTCCCCTGGCGCCTACCACTACGGAAGGACCTGCTATCGCAAGGTCCCATACTCCATCCTGCTTTACAGTCACTGGCTTTAACGGCATGGCTGTTGAAAACCAGGTACTGAGAGACCGGGGCCTGTCAGATTCAGGAATCTCTACTATGAGAAGTGCTCGGAAACCGTCCTCTAGGAAGGTTTATCACCGCACTTGGAAGGCCTACATCTCCATGTGTGAGGAAATGAAATGGCATCCGCGTACTTATTTGGTTTCCAGAATCCTGCTGTTTTTACAGCATGGGGTGGACCAAAGGCTTGCCTTAAGTACGATTAAGGGACAGATATCTGCCCTGGCTGTCTTTTTTTCAGCGACCCCTGGCGACTCACTCTCTCGTGAGTACATTTGTGCAGGGGGTTTGACATGTGGCCCCTCCGGTCCGTCCCCCACTACCTCCGTGGGACATGAACCTGGTCCTCTCTGTGCTTCAGAAGGAACCGTTTGAGAATATTAGAGATATTCCCCTGTTGACACTTTCTCAGAAAGTGGTCTTTTTGGTGGCTGTTACATCAGTTAGACAAGTCTCTGAGCTGGCAGCCTTGTCCTGCAAGGCTCCCTATTTGATTTTCCACAAGGATAAGGTGGTGCTGCGGCCGCAGCCTTCCTTTCTTCCGAAGGTCGTTTCGGCTTTTCATCTCAACGAAGACATTGTACTTCCATCCTTGTGTCCGCACCCGTCGAATCCTAAGGAGTCAGCGTTGCATTCCTTGGACGTTGTCCGAGCTTTGAGAGTATACCTATCTGCTACTTCCCTGTTCCGGAAGTCAGACTCACTGTTTGTTTCGGTGGCTGGTCCCAAGAAGGGCCAAGCAGTCTCGTCGGCCACCATCTCTAGGTGGATCCGACAGTAATCCAGGCTTACGCCTTAAAGGGTCAAGCGCCCCCCTTTCCGGTCACGGCGCATTCGAGCAGGGCAATAGGTGCCTCTTGGGCTTTCCGACATCAAGCGTCTGTTTCCCAATTATGTAAAGCGGCGACTTGGTCGTCCGCTCACACTTTCACAAAATTCTACAAAGTTGATGTAGGTGCATCTTCGGATGCCTCTTTTGGCCGCAAGGTTTTGCAAGCGACTGTTTAGAGTTGCAACTCCTCCGTTGGAGGAGTGCTGTTTGGGGTGAAGTATTATTTTTATGCTGTTACCACCCCTCGTTTTTTCTCTGACACTGCTTTGGGACGTTCCACTTTGTCAATAGAGAGGCTGTGTCGGTCCATGGATGAAAGAGTAAATAGGATTTTTTACTCACCGTAAAATCCTTTTCTCTGAGTCCATGGACCGACACAGCACCCACCCCTCCTTTTAAGTTTGTACTGCTTTTTGACAAACTGATCTGCGAGATGCAGACTGAGGTGATATACCCAGAGGGTCCGCAACACTTTTTACAAGTTTTCTGCCTAGTCACTCCTAATTAACGGATAATACCCACTTTGTCAATAGAGAAGCTGTGTCGGTCCATGGACGAAAGAGTAAATAGGATTTTTTACTCACCGTAAAATCCTTTTCTCTGAGTCCATGGACCGACACAGCACCCACCCCTCCTTTTAAGTTTGTACTGCTTTTTGACGAACTGATCTGCGAGATGCAGACTGAGGTGATATACCCGGAGGGTCCACCCCCTGGGCGGTACTGTAGAAGGTGTGATGCAACACTTTTTACAAGTTTTCTGCCTAGTCACTCCTAATTAACGGATAATACCCACTTTGTCAATAGAGAAGCTGTGTCGGTCCATGGACTCAGAGAAAAGGATTTTACGGTGAGTAAAAAATCCTATTTTTCTGCCCCCTAGACCTAAGCGAGAATTTAACCCTTGTATTGCGGGTGCGGCCCCACTGCAAGAAATCATTTTTTACTTTTCCCTGGAGTTGGGCTTTTATGCCATGCTACAGACTACAACTGCTCCAGTCTAGAGGAAGGTTTATAGGACATCTGAAAAAGCCTTACACGGGTATGATTGTACCCAAAGCTGAAATGGCTATTGCGAAGCAAAAACCTATTTTTTTTTTTTTTCTAATGTTCCCTTCAGTGCTATTTTACTGTAAAATGGGCAACTATCGCCTAGTGTATATGGAAAGACAGTTTTATGGTCGTATGGTTATAGTGGTAAAGCATCCTTGTTGGATGTTACATCCCCTTTAAATACTACTAGCCAAGACGTCCCTCTGTATTAAGTAATCTGTCCTTGCTCTGTCTCTCCCACCCACACACTGGGATCATCTCCTGGTTCTAGTGTTTTTGTAAGAAAATTTCCTACTGAATGTTATGAAATCCCTTTCTTGTTTCTCTAATCGCTCTGCCACTTGTCCTGCGCCCCCTCAGTAAACAGTAAGGTCTAAAAACCCTTTACATTTTCTTACCACGTTTGTTGGAAGGAGTGTGTCAAACGTGAATGTGCTAACAAATATTTTATCCTTCGCAGTTTGATTTTTGTCTGTTTTTGCAGTGTGTATTGGGCAGTTGTTTCTGTTAAAGGATTACTAATGACCACTAAACCTACAGTGAAAGGTACTTTTAAAGGAGCTCAAAATAATCATCTAAACTTGGCACATAAAAGTACCAAAACCTTCACAAATGTAATAATGTGAGGCCAAAGGAGGAACCAAGCTATGATTGGTGATTGTAAGGCCCCATGCACACGAGACGCTGTTATTTGCTGTTGAACGCGCGTTCAGAGGCAGTTGGACGCTTTTTTCAACTGCTCCTGAACCCATTCAATGTTATCCTATGTGTCCATGCACACACTCTCGTTTTTTGGCGTTTACAAGCAGTTGCGTTTAACCTCGTTTTTCCAGAAGCAAAAAAATGGGTTCAGACGCAAAAGTTTTCCACGTTTCAGACGCTAAACGCGGCTAAACGCGGAACCGTGATGAAAAACGATTAAAAAATATAAAAGAAAACTATAATTGCTTGCATTGCATTGTGGACAATCCACAACTTGTGGCAGGTAACGTGGCAAGTGGACAATCCACAGATTGTCAGGTGATGTGGCCAGGTGACGTGGCAAGTGGACAATCCACAGCTTGTGGCATGTGACGTGGCCAGGTGACGTGGCCAGGTGACGTGGCCAGGTGACGTGGCCAGTGGACAATCCACAACTTGTGGCAGGTGACGTGGCCAGGTGACGTGGCAGGTGACGTGGCAAGTGGACAATTCACAACTTGTGGCAGGTGACGTGGCACGTGATGTGGCCAGGTGACGTGGAAAGTGGACAATCCACAACTTGTGGCAGGTGACGTGGCTAGATGACGTGGCAGGTAACATGGCTAGGTGATGTGGCCAGGTGGCGTGGCAAGTTGACAATCCACAACTTGTGGCAGGTGACGTGGCCAGGTGACGTGGCAAGTGGACAATCCACAACTTGTGGCAGGTGACGTGGCCAGGTGACGTGGCAGGTGACGTGGCAAGTGGACAATCCACAACTTGTGGCAGATGATGTGGCAAGTGATACGCTAAATACAAGTACACTGCTGCTCTCTCAGCTGCTGCTACTCACTCTGGTCTCACAAACTGGCTGAAATGGTTAAAATTTACTGTTTTTTGAGCTTAGGGAGAGTCTATGATGAAACGCTTATAAACGCAAACGCGGTAAAACGCGGCCGCAAACGCGGCAAAACGCGCATTTATAAACGCCGGTTTCAGCGTTTAAAAACGTGTGTTCAGCAGAGTTTGCACCTGCGTCTCGTGTGCATGGGGCCTAATACTGCTGGACAAGAATTCAGCTGTGTGCTCAATCCTCACAGCATACCAATTTAAAGTATAACTAAACCCACAATAGTGAAATCAGTCTGTATATGCAGAAAAGCATGCTTGTACTCGCTGTGGAACCTAAGGGGTTAATCCTCTGCATTGTTTAAAGGCTGTTTGGTCCTGTCTTCTCTGATCCTCCACTGCTTCCACTGTCCAAAATCCATCTCCTGATAAGGCAGAGCCTTTGGAGTCGCTCTGCACATGCTCAATTTGGTGTGTATTGCTTGAGAGCTTTTTTTTTTTCTTGGGAGGGTGCATGTTATCAGCACAGGGCCCATCAGCACTGTCCAGACAGAGGGTTAGGGGTCCTGCAGCCTCCTAGGACAGTCGGTAGAATGAAAACTTTTCCTACAAGCTTTAACCAGACACTTTAAAAGTCACACTACTGCTGATGAGAAAATGTATTTTGCTGTTTATATGTACTGTGGGAGACCAGATACAATGAATGCAGGGCCCTGGCTTTAGTAACACTTTAAAGTACTTTATAACTTAAGGCAAAACTTTTTTTCCTTTTTTGTTGTGTGGGTTTTATTTTATTTTTGGTTGGAGTGGAGATGGATTAGAACACCTATTGGGTGTTTATTGCTGTCTGCTCTCTGCCCCCTGAAGGCTTCACTGCCAGTTTCCCTTACTAGCAATGCTGGGGTTCTATCGAGAAGTGCCCTCCGTCGAATAATGCCCACACAGGACTGAGCCGCACTCCAGCTGATTTGGCGATCAGCTGGAGTGACGTGACCATGGCGCATGCGCTAATCACAGGAGGCAGCTTTCCACGGGAGAGAGAATATCACGGACACTTTTAAAAGCTATTCACAGAGCGGAGGGACACCATTGTTCTCATATTGTGCCTCGCTGTTGCGGGGCGTGGTTTCACTTTGCTCAAGTTCGACTTTTTATAATTGTTGAAGGGCGGCTTTAGTGTCTTGCTCATCGCTTGTTGCCTGTGTCTAAGGGCGGGTTGCAACACTGACAAAACCCACCCTTCATAACAGCCACAAGCCACCCTGCAACAGCGAGGCATAATGTAACAACTACATTGTCCCTCGGCTCTGTATATAGCTTTCATTTGTGTCCGTGAAATTCCCTCTCCCGTCAAACTGCCTCCTGTGATGTGCGCATGCGCCATGGTCACTTCTCTCCAGCTGATCGGCAAATCAGCTGGAGTGTGGCTCCGTCCTGCGCATGCGCGGGCACTCTTCGATGGAGGGCACTTCTCGATGAAACACCGGCGCCTGCACCCAAAGCCGATGGACGGATCAGCTTGGGGTGCCGACATCGTGGGAACCTTGGACAGATAATTGTCCTTTTTATATTAAAAGTTAGCAGCTACAGTATTTGTAGCTGCTGACTTTTTTTTAATTGTACAGGCTGGAACTCTGCTTTTAAGGTAAAAAATGTCCCACTCCTTGTTCCTACCCGTGTGCTCCTGCTGCTATCAGTAAAATCCTGTGAGGAGGGGGTGGGGTAGTGTCTGAGCCACGCTGTGTCTATAGACACGCATAGCCTGACTCGGAAGCACACCTGCACCAGTGCCCCCTCAGAACACTGCTTGCTGAGGGGGTACTCGGAGAAGAGGGGGAGCAGGAACCAATGCAAGCTTCCAATACAACAGGAGTGTCATAAGTAGAGGCTGACATGAGTGGATGCAATAATATAAGTAGTGTGGCACTCAACTTAAATTTTTTTGGGGTCTTGGGTTCCAATCCCACCAGGGAACCTGTCTGCATAGTAGATTGCACAGATACCACTTTCTTTTTAGGACAGAGTAAAAGTACCAATACCCCCCCCCCCCTTTTTTATTTTTGTCTCCCTCAAGTGCTCGCTGATGCCAATTTACCCGATGCATTATTTTTTTTATTTTTTTTTAACGTCATGTGAAAGGTTTTTCTTAGTTTCTGTCAACATTTTTTGTAAATAAGTACATCTGATAGGTGGCACTGATGGGCAGGCACTGAAAGGCAGGACTGATTGGCAATTGACCAGCATAATGGAGACAACAAATACTTAAAGCATTAATTTCTGCTAGCAAGACAGACAAGTGCCTGTTCCGTCAGAATCGGCGACGCATCATATTCGTAACTGAGTGACATTCCTTTAGAACACTGCAACGCCCATCTTGGTACACCCTGCACTCGGCCGTAGTAAGCCTGCAGTCAGAAGACAGCAGCGGACATCTTGTTATACCCAGCCCATAAAGTTGGTGAACTCTATGGGCTGGGTGTAGCACGATGTCCACTGCAGCGGCCAAGTGCAGGGTTTACCAAGATGGGCGTTGCAGTGTTCTGACAAAACGTCACTTGCCTTACTGAATGTGATGGGTCGTCGATTCTGACGGAACACTGGACATTGGGAATATAGCTGCTGCGCCCCTCCCCCGTCCACCTCACCTGCCACTGCTGCCAACGTGTTGTTGACGCCCTCTCCGCCCACTGACTTCCGGGAGTGATGCCTCTTCTTTCCCAGGTATCGGATTAAGCATCGGAGCATTTGCACGAGTACAAGTACTTGTGCAAATGCTCGGTATCGGTGTAACCCTACTGCATTGCGTTTTGTTTGTATTTGCATGGGTTTTCTCCCACCCAGTTACCTACAAGGAGGTAACTGACATCTGACAACAGAAGCACTAGAGTTTGTGTGCTTGTGCAAGTGTAGTAGGGGTTTAAAGTGGACCTATTAAAGGATAACCTCACTTTTGTGTAATAAAATATAGTAAATAAAAAAAAATGTAGCATGTACAATTGATCAACAAGTCTAATCGTACTTTGTTATATAAAAAAAAAAATACCTATAATTTTCAGTCTGCAGTAATTTTCTCTAAAATTCAATGCAATTTGGCAACCTAGAGGCTTTCTAATATACACCATTTGGTGTATGGAACACCCCCAGAAATATAATTTCCTGCTTGTGTGATTGACTTATTGATTTTCTTGGACGTCTGCACTAAGATAGAAGTCAAATTCTATTGTGAGAGTCTCCAAGGGTTGAGTACTTCTATGGGGATGCACACACTTGACTTTTCACATTGGAACAGTGCCGCAAGGGATTATAATGATCCAGACCCTCCCATTCAGAATATGTCTGCAAAGGACATGGTGAAACAGGCTGGGTTCACACTTGTGCGATGTGGGAACCAATGCGGGTTCCCGCATCGCACCTGAATCACCAGCGTTCACACTGCCCTCTGCGAACTGCTGCGGGTGTCAATACAAAGTTAATGACACCCCCAGATGGGTTTGCAGACCGCAGTGTGAAATGGTGCAGGAATTGGATTGCATAGGTGTAAACACCCATGCTATTCGATTTTAGTGCAGACCAAAAAAATGGTCCTGCACCATTTTGGTGCGAATGCGATGCAAATTCAGCCAAACGGTGTGGCTGAATTTGCATCACACAGACATCGCATGTGATCTGCACAGCAATAGGTCGTGAATCACATGTGATGTCTTGCATCGCACAAGTGTGAACTGAGCCTCAGAGCAGAAAAAGAAGGAATCTGCAACAAAGTTTGTTAAAAATCCTTGCAATTGGCATAGATCGCCCAGAGGGGATTGTGTTTTAAAAAAAAAAAAAGTGTATTCTAATTTTAAATTTAAGGTTTGGGTGTCCAACAGGGATTCCGTTCTAATGTGACAAACAAAATGTATTTCTGATGAGCAGTAGAGACGTTTTTCACATGTTATTACAGTTAAATGTTTGGTGGATATAGCAAGTTTTATATTGCACAGGAATGATTATAATGGCAGAGTGCTTCTTCAGGAGCTGCCCATAGAAACCCAAGTTAAGACAAAGATTACCCCGAATTAAGTAACTTCCAACAAGGTGTATTCACCGAATTAAACATTAGAAAAAAACACTAATTTCCTTTTTAGAATCTGTAATGCAGTAAAATAGTTTTTCTTCGCCCTCCTCTTTGCTTGTTCATTAGAGTGTGCTTAGTATGCTAATGATCTGTCTCTCTTTTCATAACAACCGCCCCCCTGTTGCATGTCAGTACAGTACTTACTAGAGTAGAGCTTTGGAGAAGGGGGCCACATCACTGTGATTAAAAGGTTGGCCAGCCTATTTAGACTGTTAGATGGGTGGCTTGGCATACTAATTGCCCAAAGTGTGTTCTTCTTTCTTCAACAGACTTTGAATATCTTTTACTTGCAGGGTGGTAGGCAAGGAGTGGACCTGGCAGATATAGCCTCAATAAGCTTTTCTAAAGGGCTTAGAAAATATTAGCTCCTGCATTTTGTATAGGTGAACATGGTTGGTAGGTAGCTGCTGACTGTACATTGGACCAGTACACCTTCAAAACAAAAATGTGTTTGAAAAAACAGACTTTTCAGGTACCCAGTCCATGAACCATGTCAATAGAATTAAGCCCCGGAAGGATTTTGCCCCCTTAATAACTAGGCCATTTTTTGCAATGCGGCCCTGTTCGCTTTAACTGACAATTGCGCGGACGTGTGACGCTGTACCCAAACAAAATTTATATCCTTTTTTTCCCCACAAATGGAGCTTTCTTTTGATAGTATTTGATCACCTCTGCATTTTTTTTTTTTGCGCTATAAACAAAAAAAAAAGTGACAATTTTGAAAGAAAAGCAATCTATTTTACTTTTTGCTAGAATAAATATCCCCCAAAAAATATAAGTCTTCCTCAGTTAAGGCTGATATGTGTTCTTCTACATATTTTTGCGTATATTGATTGGTTTTCGCAAAAAGTTATAGCTTCTACAAAATAGGGGATATATTTATGGCATTTTTATTATTAATTTTCTAGTAATGACGGTGATCTGCAATTTTAACTGGATTGCGGCAGACCGAACACTTTTGACACTTTTTGGGACCATTGACATTTATACAGCGATCAGAGCTAAAAATAGCCACTGATTACTGTATAAATGCCACTGGCAGAGAATGGGCAACACTAGGGGGCGATTAAAGGGTTAAATGTGTGTCCTAGGGAGTGATTCTAACTGGGGGTGGGAGACTGCCTGGAGAAGGAGACCGATCGCTGTTTATACTTGGTATGAACAGCAGATCTGTCTCCTCTTTCCTGACAGAACAAGGAACGGTCTATTTACACTGATAAATCTCCGTTCTGTCCCTCTCAGGAGCGATCGTGGGTTCCCAGTGGACATCGCGGCGCCAAGCACATGCATCGCGCCGCGGGAGCCCCCCCCCCCAGTGGTCTTAAAGTGGCCGACGTACAGCTACGATGGCTCGCCCAGGGGAGCCAACCTGCTGCAGTATAACTGCGGCGGCTGGTCCTCAAGTGGTTAAGAAGACCATGCTGGGGGTCTGTATAAAACCATAAGAATATATTAAACTTTTACAACCCATACATCTATAACTGTCAAAAATGGAAAGGACATAAGCCCATATTTAGTATTATGGATACTTTGACATAGTTTACTTTATGTTGAAATAAGTGTCCTTTCCAATAATGTCAACGCATTTCACGGCCAATGGGCAGCTTCCTCAGGAGAAGACGATATACCGTATATACTCGAGTATAAGCCAACTTTTTTAGCACATTTTTTATGCTGAAAAAGCCCCCCGGCTTATACTCGAGTGAGGTGATATCGGCTCTCTTTGGCAGCTCGCATCACTCCCCGCCGCTTTACTGCGCATGCGTGGCTTCACAGCGGCTATACCGCGCATGCGCCCACTGCTTGTTTGGGTCCAGGAAGAGTGTTTTTTTATTATTACACCGGCTGCCTTTCTCACTGTGAATACAGACAGTGCAACGCCGATGAACACGCCCCTCCCACGCCGCCTCCTGATGTCTTCTGTGTACATCGGGGAAGAGGAGAGATGCCGCTTTACATGTGCCGCTCATCTGAGGTCTGTGATCATTACAATGATTACACGCACACACACTATATAGATGGTATTTGCGCGGGGGAGCTGACATAAATAATACTTGCAGTGATTTGGGTGTGGGGGACATTAGGATATGTTGTTTGATATTAAATCTGGGCTTGGAGTATCTGGGTCTAATTCTATATAGCATCGATGGCGAACCTTGGCACCCTAGATGTTTTGGAACTATATTTTCCATGATGCTCATGCACTCTGCAGTGTAGCTGAGCATCATGGAAAATGTAGTTCAAAACATCTGGGGTGCCAAGGTTCGCCATCACTGCTATATACTGTTCGAGGAAGGTGTTTTTTACCTCCAGGAAAGTCTTTCCCTTTTTAAAAAAGGGGTATTGATGCAAATAAGTCACAGGTCTTCCTTTAATTTGTATTTGCATGAGTTTGCTGGGAAAGATGGTTGCCATGTTTGAGGCAATTTCATATGCGTACTTCCATTCCAGGCCGTTATAGAGAAATATATCCTGTTGGATCGGAACAGGAGGATTCAGTCGTTGGACTGCCGAATGTAGCTAGCCCCCGTATGTCTTGGGCCTTAAACTGGTGGATCGATACTCTCTTGGAATTTGGAGAGAGGGAAGTCGTGTTTTTTTTTAATTTTTTTTTTCCAATTGCATGGAAAATAGTATCTACAGATGCCAATCTGGGTCCCTTTCAGTGCAGGGGGCGTGGTCTCCTCAGGAAAAAGGGTTTACCCATCAACGTTTTGGAGCTTCGGGAGGTACGTCTTGTGCTGGTTTACTGGACGGAAGTCGGCTGCGGGGGCATCCAGTCGAACAATGCCATGGTGTTGGCAAATACAGTGCCTTGAAAAATAATTCATATCCCTTTGAAATTTTTAGCATGTTACCACCAAAAATGTAAATTTATTTTATTGTGATTTTATGTGATAGATCAACACAATGTGGCACATAATTGTGAAGTGGAAGAAAGATAAAGGTTTCAATTTTTTTTTTTTTTTTACAAATAAATCTGTGGCATGCATTTGTATTCAGCCCCCTTTTACTCTGATACCCCTAACTAAAATCTAGTGGAACCAATTGCCTTCAGAAGTCACCTAATTGGTAAATAGAGTTCACCTGTGTGTCATTTTAACCTTGGTATAAATACAGATGTTCTGTGAAGCCCTCAGAGGTTTGTTAGAGAACATTAGTGATCAAACAGCATCATGATGGCCAAGGAACACACCAGACAGGTCAGGGATAAAGTTGTGGGGAAGTTTAAAGCAGGGTTAGGTTATAAAAAAAATATCCCAAGCTTTGAACATCTCATAGAGCACTGTTCAATCCATCATCCGAAAATGGAAAGCGTATGACACAACTGCAAACCTACCAAGACATGGCTGTCCAACCTAGACTGGCAGGCCGGGCAAGGAGAGCAATAATCGGAAAACCAGCCAAGAGGACCATGGTAACTCTGCAGGAGCTGCAGAGCTCCAAAGCTCAGGTGGGAGAATCTGTCCACAGGACAACTATTAGTTGTGCACTCCACAAAACTGGCCTTTATAGATGAGTGGCAAGAAGAAAGCCATAAGTCCCGTTTTACAGTTTGCGAAAAGCCATGTGGAGGACACAGCAAACGTGTGGAAGAAGGTGCTCTGGTCAGATGAGACCAAAATGGAACATTTTGACCCAATAGCAAAGCACTGTGTGGGGTGGAAAACTAACACTGCACATCACCATGAACAAACCATCCTCGCAGTGAAACATGGTGGTAGCATCATCATGTTGTGGGGATGCTTTTCTTCAGCAGGGACAGGGAAGCTGGTCAGAGTGGCAAGAAGAAAGCCATTGTTGAAAGAGAGCCAAAAGACGCCCCGTTTGCAGTTTGCAAGACGCCATGTGGGGGACAAAGCAAACATGTGGAAGAAGGTGCTCTGGTCAGATGAGACCAAAATTAAACTTTTTGGCCTTAAAGCAAAACGCTATGTGTGGCGGAAAACTAACACTACACATCACTGTGAAACATGGTGGTAACATCATGTTGTGGGGATGCTTTTCTTCAGCGGGGACAGAGAAGCTGGTCAGACTTGATGGGAAAATGGATGGAGTCAAATGCAGGGCAATCTTAGAAGAAAACCTGTTAGTCCTCAAAAGATTTGAGACTGGGGCAGAGGTTTATCTCCCAGCAGGACAACAACCCTAAACATATGGCCAGAGCTACATTGGAATGGTTTCAATCAAAGCATAGTCATGTGTTAGAATGGCCCAGTCAAAGTCCAGACTTAAATCCAAATTGAGAATCTGTGGCAAGACTTGAAAATTGCTGTTCATAGACGCTCTCTATCCAATCTGACAGAGCTTGAGCTATTTTGCAAAGAAGGGGCAGAAATTTCCTTCTCTAGATGTGCAAAGCTGGAAGAGACATCCCCAAAGACTTGCAGCTGTAATTGCAGCAAACGGTGGCTCTAGAAAGTATTGACTCTATTTTATTAAATACATGACTTCTGAAGGCAAATGGTTCCATTAAATTTCAGTTAGGGGTATCAGAGTAAAGGGAGCTGAATACAAATGACCGCCACACTTTTCAGATTTTTTTGTAAAAAAAAAATAATTGAAAACCATTTATCATTTTCCTTCCACTTCACAATTATGTGCCACTTTGTGTTGGTCTTAGTCGCCAGCAATTGATTCCGGGGGAGTGGTCCTTTTTATTCTGAGGTGTTCTGTGCAATTTGTCGGCATTGGGATACACCAGATGTTTATCATTTATCATCCGGGTTCAATGCGAAGCTGGAGAGGTTTGTCTACAGGATGAGAAATCCACAGGCAATTGGTGTGGATGCCCTAGTAACACCATGGGACCAGTTCCAGGTCTGTTACGCAGGATCCAGGAGAAAAAAATGCTGGTAATTTTAGTCATGCCAGCTTGGCATAGGGGTTGATTTACTAAAGGCAAATAGTCTGTGCACTTGTAGGTGCAGTTGCGCTAGATCAGAGGGGAAGTTCTGAAATGAGGGAAAGCTCTGCTGATTTCTATCATCCAATCATGTGCAAGCAAAATGGCTTTTTTTTTTTCCTTGCATGTTCCCCTTAGATCTAGAGCAACGGGACTTGCAATGCACAGACTGTTTGCATTTAGTAAATTTAGTTGCTTAGTAAATCAACCCCATAATGCGCCAACATCGTTAACTTGGTGGGCGACGGTCCTTGGATGTTTCCGGCACGGACAGTGCTCTTGTCTCAGTGTTGAGTATTGTGTTCTGTGAGTACATGAGAGGTTTCATTTTGGCTTTTCTCTAACTTAGAGTTGAAATTAAGTTGGCCTTGAGTACCATTAAAGACCCAGACATCGGCCCTGACAGTTTGTTTTCTAGAGACCAATTGCTTCTAATTAATTGATATGCACTTTGTTCAGGGGATAACCCGTATGGGTTCCTCCTGTTAAGTCTCCCCTGTCTCCATGGGACTTGAATTTTGGTTTTTTTCTGTCTTGCAGAAACTGCTTTTGAGTCAGTTCATGAGATTCCAATAGTCCTGTTGACTCAAGTCTTTTTTTTTTTTTGGTGGCAATCACTTCGGCAAGGGGAATGTCGTAATTGGGGGCCCTTTCCTGGAGCCATTTTTAGTACGCCATCAGGACAAGGTAGTACTATATACTCCTCCTGTCTTTTTGCCGAAGGTGGTGTCTAGTTTTTATTTAAATCTGCATATTGGTTTCACATCCTTCAACCCCCTTACCCTCCCCTGCCCCAGGATTCAGTCGCTGGGAGACCAACACCTGCACACATTAGATGTGGTTTTGGCAGTCAAGGTTTATTTGAAAATGTCTACAGCAGTCAGATTCATTATTCATACATCTTGAGGGTCCTAGGAAAGGTCAGGCAGCTTCGAAGTTGACCATTTCATGATGGATCCATCGGCTTATTGACCAAGCCTTGAAAGGGTAAGGCTCTACCTTTTTCAAGTAAAGGCTCACTCTACTAGGCTGTTGGGGGCTCTTGGACCACCTGTCATCAGTGGATCAGGTTTGCTAAGCTGCAACCTGGTCTTCGGTTCACACCTTTACGAGGTGAACGTAAGGCTGTCAAGGATGCTGCTTTTGGCAGCAGTGTTTTTCAGGCTGTGGCGTAGTTTTTTTGTGCCAATGGTGGCTGCAGTGTCTCCCCTCCCCCTCATGTGCTTTGGGACATCCCAGGTAGTCATGATTATAGTATTTTCTGTGTCCCATAATGTACGAAAAAGAAAATTGGACTTAATTTTTTTACTTGCCAGTAAAATCCATAATTTCTAGGAGTACTGCACGGGACACAGAAGGTCCCTCCCCTATTTTTTGGGGCTTCATTGCTTCTTACAAAACAAGGAGCTTCCTGAGTAGGATGGGTTTTATAGGGGGTCTTTGTTCCTTCTAGTGTACATTCACCTGCAGGTGGGGCATAATTCAGGTAGTCATAATTACCTGTGTCTCGTCGTGTCCCGTGATGTACTTGAAGAAATGGATTTTACAGATAAAAAATTTTTTTTTTAATGAAAAACCCCATTTGCAAAAAAAATGGGATGCCGTGCGTCTTTAAATATCATCTGCAGTACATACAATGCCTTGAAAAAGTATTCATACCCCTTGAAATTTTGTCATGTTACAACCAAAAATGTAAATGTATTTCATTGGGATTTTATGTGATATACCAACACAAAGTGGCACATAATTGTGGAGTGGAAGGAAAATGATAAATGGTTTTCATTTTTTTTTACAAATGAATATGTGAAAAGTATGGCATGCATTTGTAGAACCACCTTTTTGCTGCAATTACAGCTGCAAGTCTTTTTGGGGATGTCTCTACAAGCTTTGCACATCTAGAGAGTGAAATTTCTGCCCATTCTTCTTTGCAAAATAGCTCAAGCTCTGTCAGATTGGATGGAGAGTGTCTGTGAACAGCAATTTTCAAGTCTTGCCACAGATTCTCAATTTGTATTTAAGTCTGAACTTTGGGCCATGCTAACACATGAATATGCTTTGATCGAAACCATTCCATTGTAGATCTGGCTGTATGTTTAGGGTTGTTGTCCTGCTGGGAGATGAACCTCCGCCCCAGTCTCAAGTCTTTTGAAGACTAACAGGTTTTCTTCTAAGGTTGCCCTGTATTTGGCTTCCTTGTCCCTGCTGAAGAAAAGCATCCCCACAACATGATGCTACCGCCATGTGACACAGCCTTAATCTTGACAAAGTGGGTATTAGCCTTCCTTTAGGAGTGACTAGGCAGAAAGTGTTAACAACTTCAAAGCAGAACAGCCCCGCCCAGGGGGTGGTCCTACTGACTATATCCCTTAGCCTGCACAAAGCAGATCAGTTTTTTTCTGTCTAGCTAAGGCCTGGGGGGTTTTATTTTTATTTCAATTTTTTTTATTTCTGTTTGTTCCGGTGATCTTCGATCAACTGCCGACTGGGCGACAGGCTGGATCCCCGTGATCCTTGTAGTCCCCCCAGTTTCGGCCATCGATGCATGTGCCGACCATAGTCACGCACTGGGTCGTTCACGACATACCCGTCGCTCTACGGGTGGCCGGAGAGCTTACGCTCCAGGGCTTGCATCGGACCGCTCAGCTACCGCTGACCTTTACGGCCGAGTCACAGTAGCCTGGCCAGTGACCTTACACTTCAGGGCTTGCATCGGACCGCTCAGCTATAGCTGACTTTTACGGCCGAGTCGCAGTAGCCTGGCCAGTGAGCTTACACTTCAGGGCTTGCAACGGACCGCTCAGCTATAGCTGACTTTTACGGCCGAGTCGCAGTAGCCTGGCCAGTGAGCTTGCGCTCCAGGGCTTGCATCGGACCGCTCAGCTACAGCTGACTTTCACGGCCGAGTCGCAGTAGCCTGGCCGACAGTCGTCTCCGTCACCATGCGGAAGATCGTCTGGGATGTTTCCAGCATAATCCCGCAGGAAGGGTAAGTATAATCCCCTGCTTCGGCAGGAGGACAGAGCTGGACATCCCTGGAGAGGGGAGTTAAGGGCTCTATCCTTCCCTCCCTTCCCCCCCCTCCTTTAGGTTCTCTAAATCTAGCTGCTGGGGTTCACCTGGGGAGGGTTCCACTTGTGGGGAACTGTGC
Source organism: Rana muscosa (assembly GCA_029206835.1). Classification (NCBI taxonomy): domain Eukaryota; kingdom Metazoa; phylum Chordata; class Amphibia; order Anura; family Ranidae; genus Rana; species Rana muscosa. The sequence goes on from CM055122.1 coordinate 823,355,959, forward strand.
CGTACGTCCGCTATAGTGTATTATAAGCTACCTTAATTTGCTTACCGATGTGTCTGCTCCATGCTGTCAGCGACCATTTTTGCTGTGATCCATGTTGTATTGCTATCTGCATTGGCGGCCATGTTCTTGTGGCCGCGCTGTATCTGACATCTATAGTCCGCTCGGCGGCCATGTTTTTGGTGATTCACTGCTGTATTTACTTTCTACTGCACTGGTGGCCATGTTCTTGTGGCCGCGCTGTGTTGGCCTCTAGCGGTCGCTCGACGGCCATATTTCCTATGTCCAGGCGGTGTTGTGACATCCAGGCTTGGCTGCCAGGGTTGTGTGGTCACGCTATGTCCGGCCGCTCGGTGGCCTGTTTTTTTTCTTCATGCTCAATCTAAAGAGCTGTGTGGGCTTCTAGCTGCCGCAGCGGCCATTTTCTTGGTGTTCCACACTCTATACGCTCGACGGTCATGTTCTTGTGGCCTGCGGCGTTGTTGGCCTCTTGTGGCCACTCGGCGGCCATTTTGCCATCTATCAATCAGCATTCAAATGGCGCAGACTGACAGACACACGTTGCTGAAGGGTCAGACTGTATAGCTGACAAAGAAGCAGCTCCATTAAGTGGCGGACGACAGGGTACTACTGTTCCAGGGTGGCGAGTCCTCTGGGTGGGAACCCCTTGTCTCTGACTGCAGCTAGGAGGGTGGGTTACTGTGCCTTGCAGTCCCTGTGTCAGGCGTGTGGGTCAGCATGGCGTCAGAAGCAGATGCTTTTTTCCCTGTAACACCTGAGCCTGCAAGGATGCCATGCACCCGCTGTATCGGTGGATGCTAGGTCGGCAATCCCCAGATGCCTTATTGCGAAGGTGGAAGCAGCATATGGGGAAATGGGGGCTAGAAAGCGCCCCCTGCCCCCGCGATTTGTTGGGGACAACTCGGATGCGGAGCCGGGTCCAGCTACAACCTATGGCCTGTCTCTGATGTTACTGAGGATGCAGACCGAGACCGACCAGAGGATTACTGATCCGGTCCGGGTCCTCATGCGAAAGGGTTCTGGTAGGTGACCTTATCACCACAGTGCGAGATGCTCTAAAAGGAGAAGCGCCAGCCCCCTTTTGGGTTCTGCAGGCGACCCGCACTGCTAAGGTGTTGCCTTGTAGGTCTTATATAGACAACTGGTATACAAGGAGTGGGACAAACAACAGAAGGGTTTTTTTATTTAGTTTTTTTCAGTCCCCAAGGAATTGGCGGTGCGTTACCCTCTTGAGGAGAGTCTCTTGAGAAGATGGACCTCGCCCCCGAGAGTGGACCTTCTTGTGTCCAGACTAAGCAAGCTAGCCACCGTTTCGGACATACCTGTACACGGTAGTGGGCTCGGCTGTGCGCCCAACGATAGTTGGGGCCCTGGTGTCTCAGACACTCACTGAATGGGCAAGGAGGTTGCACTATGGGTTAAGGGCACGTCAGGGGACAGCCCTAGCTGACCAATAGTACAGGGCCAAAAAGTTTTTTCCGAATCAGCCTTGGACACGATTCCTCTGCTGGCCAGAGCTTCAAGCTATGCAGTGATGTTACGCCGCCTACTTGGGTTAAGATTGATCTGCGGACCAATCTTCCAAGGAAGCCCTGATGGATTGCCCTTTGAGGGCGACAGACTTTTGGAGCACCCCTGGATGACATTATTACAGATGCCACAGGAGGTAGGAGCATGCTGCTCCCACTATCCAAGGAAGGGTGGAAGCCACGCCGTTGGCTAAAGCCCTCCTTCACTGCGTACAAGCGGTTTTGTTTTTTTCATCTGCCTAGGCAAATAGACGATCCCAGGTTGATAAAACGCCTGTTGAGGGACAGAAGCGTCCCTGGTTTTGCAAACCCAACAAACCTGCGAACAAACCTACGTCCACATAAAGGTCTGTCCCCACCCATCTCTCGGGTAGGGGGACGTGTTCGGAATCGCGACCTGGGGGACATTTCAGATCCCCGACCGGTGGGTTTGCGAAGTAGTTTCCTCAGGGTACAAGAGTTCTATCTTGCCCACTGAACAGATTATATTTTCCCTCCAACCGCCTGCTTCTGCCGACACGTCGGGAAGCCCTATAGGAGCGGTCCGAAGCCTGCGGAGATGCAGGCCAATATTCCTGTTTCAGTACAGGGAACGGTTTCAGGGGTTTTTACTCAGATCTGTTCATAGTACCAAGGAGGGCGTTCGCCCAATCCTAGATCTCAGGGTCCTCAATTGCTTTGTGAAGGTACAAAGAATCCGGTGGGAGTTGGTTCACTCTGTTGTCGCTGCCGTCCATCCTGGGGATTCTGGCATACTTGGCAAGGACAATACTTGCAGGTCCCCATATGCACCAGGCATCAGAGATATCTGCACTTGAGGCTGGGGAAGACCACGACCAAATGGTGGTGCCCCCCTTGGCCTGGCATCAGCACCGAGGGTGTTCACCAGGGTCCTCGCTCTGATTCGGGCCAAGACAGCGTGGCATCACTATCGTTGGCTACTTGGACGATATTCTTCTGAGGGCCACTTCACCTCAGATCTAGAGGTGAGCGTGTCTATAACCTGTCAGACCCTCCGATACCTTGCTTGGGTGCTAAACACTCAGAAATCAGTATTGGTACTGACTCGACTCCTAGTAGAGCTGGGGTTGATTTTGGACTCCTCGGAGGCAGTTTTTTCCCTAGGGGGAAGGTTGCAGACCCTTTGGGCTGCGGTGCGGCAGTTGACATCCCCAGGATGGTCGTCACGCCGCTTTTACAGGCGAGGCCTGGACCTCATGATAGCCTCCTTCGAGGTGGTACCATATGCGCAATTCACACACGAGTGTTACAGAAGGAAGGTCTGTCCAGATGGGACAAGTGCCCATCATACTTGGATTGTCAAATCCGGGTGAGCCACCTAGACAGGACCTCCCTAGTTTGGTGGCTGACATGACCGGCACTTCCCTTTTCACTGGATAGTGATCACGACGGACGCCAGCCTTACCGGTTGGGGGAGGGAAGTCTGGGGGGTCAGTCGACCAGGGTCGCTGGACTCCGGAGGAATCCCACTTGCCGATCAACGTCCCGGAACTCCGGGCGATCAGGCTGTGCCTCTCCATATGGTCCCAGAGGCTACAGGGGCATCCAGTCAGGCAACGCCACAGTAGTGGCATATGTCAACCATCTAGGAGGAACAAGAACCTTGGCTGCAGCATCAGAGGTCGATTGCATCCTAAGGTGGGCAAAAAGGAGCGTACCGGCCCTGTAGGCCATTTACATTCCGGGCGTGGAAAACTGGCAGGCGAAGTCGCCAGAGGCTGGACCAAGGAGAATGGTCTCTATACCCGGAGGAGTTTCAGCTCCTTTGCCCAAGATAGGGCACGCCAGACGTAGCTCTCCTGGCTTCTCGACTGAATCGGAAGGTATGAGGTTTGTGGTCAGGTCAAGAGACCCAGGGGAAGACGCGACAGATGTGTTAGGGGCACCATGGAGTCAGTAGCAGCTAATCTATGCCTTCCCTCCTCTGACCTTCCTCATCTGCTTCGCAGACTGGAGGCATAGAGGATTCCAAGAATCCCAATTGCTCTGGATTGGCCTCGGCATCCCGGTACGCCGATCTAGTGCATCTATAGTAGGCCCCTCTTGGCGTCTACCGCTAACAAAGGACCTGCTGTCGCAAGGTCCCATACGCCATCCGGTTTTACAGTCACTGGCTAACGGCATGGCGATTGAGAGCCAGATGCTAAGAGACCGGGGCTTGTCAGACTCTGTGTTCTCTACCAAGAGGAGTGCTCGGAAATCGTCCTCTAGGAAGATTTACCATCACACTTGGAAGACCTACATATCCATTGTGAGGAAATGAGGTGGCATCCACGTACTTACTTGGTTCCAGAGTCCTGCTGTTCTTACAGCGGGGGGCGGACCAAAAATTTTGCTAAGTACTATTGGGGGCAGATATCTGCCCTGGCTGTCTTTTTCAACGACCCCTGGTGGCTCACTCTTTAGTGAGAACATTTGTACAGGAGGTTCGGCATACGGCCCTTCCGGTCCGCCCTCCACTACCTCAGAAACCACCATTTTGAGAACATCAGGGAGATTCCCTTGACACCTTCCCAGAAGGTGGTACTTTTGGAGGCTGTTACGTCAGTTAAGACGGGTTTCTGAGCTGGCAGCCTTGTTGGGCAAGGCTCCCTATCTAATCCTCTACTAGGATAGGGTGGTGCTGTGTCCGCAGCCTTCTTTCTTCCTAAGGTCATTCGACCTGCCATCTCAAGGAAGACACTGCACTGTCCTCATCCGTCGAATCCTAAGGAGGCAACGTTGTTTCCTTGGACGTTGTCCAAGCTCTGAGAATATACTTGTCTGTTATTGCTCTGTTCCGGAGTTCAGACTCGCTGTTTGTTTTCAGTGGCTGGTCCCAAGAAGGGCCCAGCGGTCGCGTTGGCCACCATCTCGAGGTGGATCTGACAGATCATGATTCAGGCTTATGCCATAAGGGGTCGGGCGCCTCCTGTCACGGCGCATTCGATCAGGGCAATTGGTGCCTCTTGGGCTTTCTGACATCAAGCATCTGTTTTCCCAGGTGTGTAAGGCGACCTGGTCGTCCGTTCACACTTTTACTGAACTTTACAAGTTGATGTGAGTGCATCTTCGGATGCTTCCTTCGGCCGCAAGGTTTTGCAGGCGGCTGTTTAGAGTTAGAGCTCCTCAACAGAAAAGTTATAACTCTAGTTTTGCTTGGGGTGAAATTGTTTTAATGCTGTTCCCACCCCTCATTTTGACACTGCTTTGGGACGTCCCACTTTGTCAATATTAAGGCTGTGTCCGTCCATGAACAAAAGAGAAAATAGGATTTTATACCCACCCCTCCTTTTTAAGTTTGTACTGCTTTTTGACGAACTGATCTGCTTTGTGCAGGCTGAGAGGATATAGTCTGTAGGACCGCCCCCTGGGCGGGGCTGTTCTGCTTTTGAAGTTGTTAACACTTTCTGCCTAGTCACTCCTAAAGGAAGGCTAATACCCACTTTGTCAAGATTAAGGCTGTGTCCGTCCATGAACTCAGAGAAAAGGATTTTAAGGTGAGTATAAAATCCTATTTTTCCGCCACACATAGCCTTTTGCTTTTAGGCCAAAAAGTTTAATTTTGGTCTCATCTGACCAGAGCACATTCTTCCACATGTTTACTTTGTCTCGCAAACTGCAAATGGGAAGTCTTTTGGCTTTCTTTCAACAATGGCTTTCTTCTTGCTACTCTGACCAGCTTCCCTGTCCCTGCTGAAGAAAAGCATCCCCACAACATGATGCTACCACCATGTTTCACTGTGAAGATGGTTTGTTCAGGGTGATGTGCAGTGTTAGTTTTCCACCCCACCCAGTGCTTTGCTATTGGGTCAAAATGTTCCATTTTGGTCTCATCTGACCAGAGCACCTTCTTCCACATATTTGCTGTGTACCCCACATGGCTTCTCGCAAACTGCAAAACGGGACTTATGGCTTTCTTCTTGCCATTCATCCATAAGCCCAGGTTCTCACTGGGCTGCGGGAGTGAAGCCATGCGAGTTCAGCTGAACTCGCACGATTTCACTCCCGCTGGCAGTCCCGCTGGCAGTCCCGATTTCAGCCGCGATTTCAAAGACATCTGACACAGATGTCAATGTAAATCGCGGCCGAAATCGCAAAAAGTAGTACAGAAACTACTTTTTGCAATCGGTGCAGCGCCGCCCCGATTAGGACGGTGCCATTGCCCGCAAATATCGCCGATTTGACATGCAATTTGACATATCGAATGTCAAATCGCACCAGTGTGAACCAGGGCTTAAGGCCAGATTTGGGGAGTGTATGACTAATAGTTGTCCTGTGGACAGATTCTCCCACCTGAGCTTTGGATCTCTGCAGCTCCTCCAGAGTTATCATGGGCCTCTTGGCTGCTTCTTTGATTAACCACTTAAGCCCCGGACCATTTGGTAGCTAAAGGACCAGAGGTGAATTCAGAATTTTGCACTGCGCTGCTTTAACTGTAAATTGTGCGGACATGCAATGTTGTACCCAAACGAAATTTGCGTCCTTTTCTTCCCACAAATAGAGCTTTCTTTTAATGGTATTTGATTGCCTCTGCAATTTTTATTTTTTGCGATATAAACGGAAAAAGACCGAAAATTTTGAAAAAAAATGATATTTTCTACTTTTTGTTATAAGAAAAATCAAATAAACTAAATTTTAGTCATACATTTAGGCCAAAATGTATTCAGCCACATGTCTTTAGTAAAAAAAAATGTCAATAAGTGTATATTTATTGGTTTGCGCAAAAGTTATAGCGTTTACAAACTAGGGTACATTTTCTGGAATTTACACAGCTTTAAATTTATGACTGCCTATCTCATTTCTTGAGGTGCTAAAATGGCAGGGCAGTACAAACCCCCCCCCCCAAATGACCCCATTTTGGAAAGTAGACACCCCAAGGAAATTGCTGAGAGGCATGTTGAGCTCATTGAATTTTTTTTTTTTTTTTGTACCAAGTGATTGAATAATGACCAAAAAAAAATTACAAAAAGTTGTCACTAAATGATATATTGCTCACACATGCCATGGTTATATGTGGAATTGCACCGCAAAATACATTTTGCTGCTTCTCCTGAGTACAGGGATACCACATGTGTGGGACTTTTTAGGAGCCTAGCCGCGTTCGGGACCCCGAAAACCAATCACCGCCTTCAGGATTTCTAGGCACAAATTTTTGATTTCACTCCTCACTACCTATCACAGTTTCGAAGGCCATAAAATGCCAAAATAGCGCAAAACCCCCCCAAATGACCCCATTTTGGAAAGTAGACACCCCAAGCTGTTTGCTGAGAGGCATGGTGAGTATTTTACAGCTCTCATTTGTTTTTGAAAATTAAAGACATTTTTTTTTTCTTTTTTTTTTTTCAATTTTCAAAACTTTGTGACAAAAAGCGAGATCTGCAAAATACTCACAATACCTCTCAGCAAATAGCTTGGGGTGTCTACTTTCCAAAATGGGGTCATTTGGGGGGGGGGTTTTGTGCCATCTGGGCATTCCATGGCCTCCGAAACTGTGATAGGCAGTGAGAAGTGAAATCAAAAATTTACACCCTTAGAAAGCCTGAAGGCGGTGCTTGGTTTTTGGGGTCCCGTACGCGGCTAGGCTCCCAAAAAGTCTCACACGTGGTATCCCCGTACTCAGGAGAAGCAACAGAATGTATTTTGGGGTGTAATTCCACATATGCCCATGGCATGTTTGAGCAATATATCATTTAGTGACAACTTTGTGCAAAAAAATAAAAAAAAAAATAAAAAAAAATTCTTTTTTCCGCAACTTGTGTCAACATATAAAATATTCCATGGACTCGACATGCCTCTCAGTATATAGCTTGGGGTGTCTACTTTCCAAAATGGGGTCATTTGGGGGGGTTTTGAACTGTTCTGGCATTTTATACACAACATTAGGAAGCTTACATCCACTCTTCTAACCACTTGAAGACAAAGCCCTTTTTGACACTTTTTGTTTACATGAAAACATTTTTTTTTTTGCAGGAAAATTTATGTTGAACCCCCAAACATTATATATATTTTTAAAGCAAAGGCCCTACAGAATAAAATGGTGGGTGTTGCATTTTTTTTGTTCTACACAGTATTTGCGCAGCGATTTTTCAAACGCATTTTTTTGGGGAAAAATACACTTTTTTTAATTTTAATGCACTAAAACACACTATATTGCCCAAATGTTTGATGAAATAAAAAAGATGATCTTAGGCCAAGTACATAGATACCAAACACGACATGCTTTAAAATTTCGCACAAACGCGCATTGGCGACAAACTACATACATTTTTAAAAGCCTTTACAGGTTACCCCGTTAGATTTACAGAGGAGGTCTACTGCTAAAATTACTGCCCTCGATCTGACCTTCGCGGTGATACTTCACATGCATGGTGCAATTGCTGTTTACATATGACGCCAGACCGACGCTTGCGTTCGCCATTGGGCAAGGGCAGGGCAGGACAGGGGTGCTTTTTTTTTATTTTTTTATTTTTTATTATTAATTTTGCTGTTTTATTTTTAAATTTGTTCCTTCCATATTTTTTTTTTATCATTTTTATTATCTCAGGGAATGTAAATATCCCCTATGATAGTACTAGGTAGTGACAGGTACTCTTTTTTTGAAAAAACTGGGGTCTAGACCCTAGATCTTTCCTCTGCCCTCAAAGCATCTGACCACACCAAGATCGGTGTGATAAAATGCTTTCCCAATTTCCCAATGGCGCTTTTTATATACGGGGGGGGGGGACATTCCCTCCCACTGCTTGTAAAAGCAGTCCAGAGGCTAATTAGCCACTTGGATTGCTTTTACATTAAAGCCGGCCGCTGGCTGAAAAGAATAATACCAAGATGATACCTAAACCCGCAGGCATCAATCTGGTATAACCATTCAAAGTCCAGCAACATACCAGTACGTTGCTGGTCCTTGTTGGACATGTATTGTAATATTTTTTTTTTTTCATGCAGCCAGGTGGCTGAACGAAAAAAGAGATTGATCGGTGGGTATGCCCACCATTAGAATACCGCCCTTCATCCACCCACTTCTAATGATGGGCATACATGCACCATTTATATATGCCGAAGCATGGGGGCATCCTCCCGCAAAAAAGTTATGCCGCACACACATGGTCGGACTTTTCCACGGGCAAGCCTCCGTCGGAATTTCGACCGTATGTACGCGGCATTAGGAGCAAAATCACTCCTCCGCCCCTGCTGCCCCAATGCTTCGGCATATTTGCTTTTTTTTTTTTTTAACTGTGGTGGTGAAATCGCCTCCTACAGCACTGGAGTCGCAGGGATCAGGCCTGTCTCTGCAAACGCTGCAGTTATGTGTGTTGTGTTTTGTAAGTGACAGTGATCGATCGATACTGCACTTGGGTGGACTGGGCTGGACGGAGGGGCAAAACGCAGGTGCTAGCAGGTATCTGGGCTGATCCCGCTAACACTGCGTTTTTGGGAACCCTAAACTGCTGGGGGACGCTAGTATAGATCTGATCAGATATTGATCTGTTCAGATACTATACCACTAAGGGAGGCGTATGCTTCACGCGTGGGTGTTAGCGTTACTGGCACTAACCTGACGCTGCCTGGGGTGTGACGCAGACCCTCTCTGACGCTAAAACCTAATTGATATCACCCGCCGGGCGATCAGGGGGTTAAACCTTTATTGGGTTATATACGGCGGGTGCCCTGACACTATAAAAAGCAAACTAACCAGCGTCACCCGTAACACTTATATGATGATTACTGGTGAAATGGTTAACTAGGGGCAATTAGGGGGTTAAAACCTTTATTAGATAATATATGGGGGTACCTGACGCTATAAAAACCTGCGGCGAACCTAAAAAAAAATACTGGCTACCTATCTGCATCACCGACGCTAAGACATCGATCAGAAAAATGATCGCTTAGTGACAGTGGTGATAGGGGGTGAAAGGGTTACCTGGGGGGCGATCAAGGGGGTTAAGCCTTTATTAGATAATTAATGGGGGTACTCGACGCTATAAAAACCTGCGGCGAACCTAAAAAAAAAATACTGGCTACCGATCTGCATCACCGACGCTAAGACATCGATCAGAGAAATGATCGCTTAGCGACAGTGGTGATAGGGGGTGAAAGGGTTACCTGGGGGGACGATCAAGGGGGTTAAACCTTTATTAGATAATTTATGGGGGTACCTGACGCTATAAAAACCTGCGGCAAACCTAAAAAAAATTACTGGGTACCGATCTGCATCACCGACGCCAAGACAGCGATCAGAAAAATGATCGCCAAGCGACGGCGGTGCTAGGGGGTGAAAGGGTTATCTGGGGGGTGATCAAGGGGTTAAACCTTTATTAGGGGGGGTTAGGGGGCTACACTGGACCTAAAACTAAATGTAGTGACACTTTTACAGTCACAAATGTCACCGATTGCAGTGATCAGTAAATAAATGGTCACTGCAATCAGTGGGGCTGGGGGGTGATCTCGGGGGGCTATTTATGTGCCTATGTGTGCTGGTGTTAGTGTAGTGTTAGTGCACTGACCTGTGTGTCTTCTCTTGTACGACGCTCGGTATATGTGAGCGCCGCACAGGAGATGACATCACTTCCTCCTGCTTTCTCTGTCTGTGTAAACATTACACAGACAGAGGGGGCATTTCTATACGCCGGGAGCGATCGCGGGGGGGTGGCCGGAATCGAACGGCCGCCCCCCCATCTCGGAACGCTCCCAGACGAATTCCGACCGCTCACTGTACAGAAGGGGGGTCCGATTGGACCCCCCAACTGTACAAAGGCAATCATGTACACTCTACGTGATTGTGCCTGTCGGTGCCATTGTGCCGACGTGTATATATACAGTGAGCGGTCGTTAAGTGGTTAATGCTCTCCTTGCCCAGCCTGTTAGTTTAGGTGGACGACCACATCTTGGTAGGTTTGCAGTTGTGCCATACTCCTTTCCATTTTCGGATGATGGATTGAACAGTGCGCCGTGAGATGTTTAAAGCTTGGGATATTTTTTTTATATCCCAAGCCCTGCTTTAAACTTCTTCACAAGTTTATCCCTGACCAATCTGGTGTGTTCCTTGCCCTTCATGATGCTGTTTGTTTACTAAGGTTCTCCAACAAGCCTCTGGAGGGCTTCACAAAAAATGCTGTATTTATACTGAGAATAAATTGCACACAGTTGGACTCTATTTACTAATTAGGTGACTTCTGAAGGCTATTGGTTCCACTAGATTTTAGTTAGGGGTATCAGAGCAAAGGGGGCTGAATACAAATGCACACCACACTCAGATATTTATCCATAAAAAGTTTTTTAAAAACCATTCATCATTTTCCTTCCGCGTCACAATTATGTGCCACTTTGTGTTGGTCTATCACATAAAATCAGAATAAAATAAGTTTACAGTTTTAGTTGTAACAAGACACAATGTGGAAAATGTCAAGGGGTATGAATACTTTTTCAAGGCACTGTAGTATCAAAAGATTCTGAGAATCTGGAAAAATCTCTGTACGCAAGGGGCAAGGCCAAAACGCAATATTGGATGCCGGTGATCTTCAGGCCTAGAAATGGGGGCGCGTTAAAAATGGATATAGTTCTGTGATGGACCTCCCTGCAGGGGCTCAGGAATACTTCCAAAAATCACTTTGTGAACACGCTGTGCTATCCAAAAATGCAAGTTAAAGCTCTACCTGCAAAGAAGCCATATTTTAAAATGATACAAAAACGCCACCATCTTCTCTGGGTCAAAGCTCATTTTAAATGGTCTGTTGCAAAGTGGAAAACTGTTCTGTGGCAGACCAATCAAAATTTTAAATTATTTTTGGAAATCGTGGGCATCGATAACCTCCAGAATAAAGAGAGGAGAGGGACCTTCCAGCTTGCTATTATAGGTCACTACTAAATCCTGGATCTCTGGTATAAGGGTGCATTGAAATGGGCAGCTTGCACATCTTGAAAGGCTCTATCGCTTCTGAAAGATACACTATTAAGTATTCAGACCCCCTTAAATTTTTCACTCTTTGTTATATTTCAGCCATTTGCTAAGATCATTTAAGTTCTTTTTTTTTCTTCTCATTAACCACTTGCTTACTGGGCGCTTAACCCCCCGTCTCCTGCCCAGACCAATTTTCAGCTTTCAGCACTCTCACTCTTTGACAATTGCGCGGTCATACAACACTGTACCCAAATGAAATTTATATTTTTTTCCCCCCACAAATAGAGCTTTCTTTTGGTGGTATTTGATCACCTGTGTGGTTTTTATTTTTTGTTAAAAAATAAAGACCGAATAAAAAAAATGCAAAACTGTTTTATATTTTGTTATAAAATGTTGCAAACGGGTAATTTTTCTCCTTCATTGATGTACGCAGGTAGGCGGCACTGATAGGTGGCACTGGTGGGCACGGAGAATTGGCACTAATAGGTGGCACTGGTGGGCACAGAGAATTGGCACTAATAGGTGGCACTGATGGGTGGCAGTGATGGGCTTTGGGTGGCAGTGATGAGGCACTGACTGGTGGGCATTGATAGGTGGTACTGATTGGCACTGACAGATGGCACTGGTGGTCACTGGCAGGGGGCACTGGCAGGCGGTACTTGTGTGCACTAATGAGGCAGAATTGCCTTTTCCACTGGGGACCGATGTCCCTTACACAGCAGCCATTGATCGGCTTTTTTTTCTCCTCACGCTGTCAGCGCGAGGAGAAAAAAAAATATTACAGAGCTTTGTTTAGATCACGTGATCAGCTGTCATTGGCTGACAGCTGATCACGTGGTAAGGGGTCGGGACCGGCCCCTTACTCAAATCCGTAATCACCCTAGTCTCAGTGACTCGGTGATCAAAGCGCACGCGTGCAAAGGGGAGGACGTCTGTTGACGGCCTCCCGGCAATTGGGGTCCGCGCTGTAGCCGTCATTCAACTATAGCGCGGGCCCCTAGTGGTTAATGTACACACAGCACCCCATATTGACAGAAAAACACAGAGTTGTTGACATTTTTGTAGATTTATTAAAAAAGAAAAACTGAAATATCACATGGTCCTAAGTATTCAGACCCTTTGCTCAGTATTTAGTAGAAGCACCCTTTTGATCTAATACAGCCATGAGTCTTTTTGGGAAAGATGCAACAAGTTTTTCACACCTGGATTTGGGGATCCTCTGCCATTCCTCCTTGCAGATCCTCTCCAGTTCTGTCAGGTTTGATGGTAAACGTTGGTGGACAGCCATTTTTAGCTTTTTCCAGAGATGCTCAATTGGGTTTAAGTCAGGGCTCTGGCTTGGCCATTCAAGAACAGTCACGGAGTTGTTGTGAAGACTCTCCTTCGTTATTTTAGCTGTGTGCTTAGGGTCATTGTCTTGTTGGAAGGTAAACCTTCGGCCCAGTCTGAGGTCCTGAGCACTCTGGAGAAGGTTTTCGTCCAGGATATCCCTGTACTTGGCCGCATCCATCTTTCCCTCGATTGCAACCAGTCGTCCTATCCCTGCAGCTGAAAAACACCCCCACAGCATGATGCTGCCACCACCATGCTTCACTGTTGGGACTGTATTGGACAGGTGATGAGCAGTGCCTGGTTTTCTCCACACATACCGCTTAGAATTAAGGCCAAAAAGTTCTATCTTGGTCTCATCAGACCAGAGAATCTTATTTCTCACCATCTTGGAGTCCTTCAGGTGTTTTTTTTTTTTTTTACCAAACTCCATGTGGCCTTTCATGTGTCTTGCACTGAGGAGAGGCTTCCGTCGGGCCACTCTGCCATAAAGCCCCGACTGGTGGAGGGCTGCAGTGATGGTTGACTTTCTAAAACATTCTCCCATCTCCCGACTGCATCTCTGGAGCTCAGCCACAGTGATCTTTGGGTTCTTCTTTACCTCTCTCACCAAGGCTCTTCTCCCCCGATAGCTCCGTTTGGCCGGATGGCCAGCTCTAGGAAGGGTTCTGGTCGTCCTAAACATCTTCCATTTAAGGATTATGGAGGCCACTGTGCTCTTAAGAACCTTAAGTGCAGCAGAATTTTTTTTTGTAACCTTGACCAGATCTGTGCCTTGCCACAATTTTATGTCTCTGAGCTCTTCAGGCAGTTCCTTTGACCTCATGATTCTCATTTGCTCTGACATGCACTGTGAGCTGTAAGGTCTTATATAGACAGGTGTGTGGCTTTCCTAATCAAGTCCAATCAGTATAATCAAACACAGCTGGACTCAAAGGTGTAGAACCATCTCAAGAATGATCAGAAGAAATGGACAGCACCTGAGTTAAATATATGAGCGTCACAGCAAAGGGTCTGAAAACTTAGGACCATGTGATATTTCAGTTTTTTTTCTTTTTTAATAAATCTGCAAAAATGTTAACAATTCCGTGTTTTTCTTTTTAATATGGGGTGCTGTGTGTACATTAATGAGGGAAAAAAATGAACTTAAATGATTTTAGCAAATGGCTGCAATATAACAAAGAGTGAAAAATTTAAGGGGGTCTGAATACTTTCTGTACCCACTGTATATATCCAGGTTTTAGAGCAGCATGCGCTAACATTCATTCAACATCTTTTTCAAGGAAGGCCTTGCATATTTCATTAGGACAATGCTAAACTGCATCCATGACATTAGTATGGCTTCGTCATAGAAGAGCCCAGGTGCTTGTTTGACCTACCTGCTATCCCAGACCTTTCACCAATTGAAAATATTTGGCGCATCTTGAAAGGGAAAATGCGCCAAAGACCCAGCACCGTTTAGCAGTTAGAACCCTAAATCAGGCAAGAATGGGGTAACATTCCTCTCCCAAAACTCCAGTAACTGGTCTCCTCAGTTACCATTAGTTTACAGAGAGTGTTTAAAAGAAGAGTATATCCTACACTGCAGTAAACACCACCCTTTCCCAACTGTTTTGAGACATGTTGCCGCCATCCATTTCAAAATTACCTTGTTTTTTTTCTACAAATGTGACATTTTCTAAGTTCTTTTAAAAATTTGATATGTCTTCTATTTTCTTATTGTGAATAAAATACGGATTTATGTGTTTTGCAAATCATTGCATTCTTTTTTTTAATGTAGATTTTACACAGCGTTGCAACTTTTTTTGGAATTGTAGTTGTAATTTCTGTAAAATCTTTTTCTTGAATCCATTGGGACCCAGGTCCTGCCCCTTTGTGTTTATTGGCTCTGTGTACCACGTGCTTACAAAACTGAGGCATGCAGGGTGAAGGCAGAGCTACACAAGGGCTGGGTTACAACTTTTTTTTTTTTTTCTTCTGTTTGCCAGCAGCCGATTCGCCAGTAAGCTGCAGAATAACCCTAACTTTTAGAATTCCTGTATCCCTCGATGGACTTTGAGTTTTTGCAGTCTAAAAATAAGTATAAAGATCTATTTTTTTTTTTTTTTTTTTTTTTTTAAAGCAAGCAGTGCGAGTACCCACATTTGACTTGGTTATCCACCATTTGCAGTCCCTTTACAGCAGGACATAAGTGTCAGTGGAGGAAGCAGAACAAGGAGCCAATCAGATCGTGTTCTGACAAGAAGCATGCTGATAGGTGGATAAAGCACAATAGAAACATCAATGAACTAGAAAAATTGACTTTAGGCGGCACATGGATAAATCTTGTAAAAAACTAAGGGTATTTATTTTTTAAACAGAGTATTGAAAAAATACATATAAACATTAAAACAATAAGTTTGTTTATACTTGGATACAGGACTTAGGTTTACGTTTTAACAATATTTCAAAGTATATACCATACAGGCATTCCACCTTAGTTGGAAATCAATCCCAACAAACCAAGGGCTGGAGAAAAGGTGATCGTGTGAAGCACATTGGCGAGAGACAGAGGTCCAATGTATCGTATGTGGTTTTAACTTGCTCTACTAGTTTCGCGATTTTATCGCTTCTTCAGGAGCACAGTAATAGATAGGATAGTGTGTTGCCCATAGCACCACACTCCTAGGTAAAATTAGAGTGGCTATTTGTCAGTAGCAACTAGCCAGCCATGATAAGAATCACAATAGATGACAGCTGAGTATAATGCCGGGTAAAGGCTGCTAAATGCAGCAACGGGTACTGTCCTCCAGAGTTGTTGGGACTCTATTAGTCACAATGGGGAAAGATATCTTCACATACCCCGGTATGAGTCCTGGTGTGTGTGTGTGTGTGTGTGTGTGTGTGAGTAGAGGTTTTCTACTCCACAAGGCCTCGGGTATGATGATCAAACTGTGGGTTTGTAGTAAAGGGGTTTTCTTACATCCGATCTGGAGCAATCCCGGCAGATAAAGCACAATAACACAGGGATGAGCTCATCCCTGTGCTGCTTATTTTTTCACTATCCATTCAACAGGATTGAATGTGAATATTGTTTCAAAAGCTGGGCTATTTATTTTCCTATTTGGCTACAGATCTGCTTAAATTGTAATTGCATCAACACTTCCTTCAGAATATAGCATATTTTCTAGTACATATGCTTAAAGGTGTGTGTGTGTGTGTGTGTGTGTGTGTGTTTTTTTTATTTGCTGAGAGGCTGAGCCGGGTGTCCGTCCAGGTATGTGGGCGGATAACGACTCCACTGTTGTGATCTTGATCAAGCCTGGACCAGCTCTGTGACATCAGCCAACAGCAGAGTTCAGTCCGCTGTCTGCTGAAAACTGGTCACAGGAATGCAGAACGAACTGCAGTCCTGTGATCCGCTGGAGAAGTACAGCCAAATGAGCTTTGGCTGTATTTCTCATTTTAAAAGCAAAATGTCCTTTTATACCTCCAGAAAGTGTGAGATCCCTATTACTAGTAAAAACAAATGCATGTGCCCCTAAATTTGACACCAGCAATCAACATGCATCTTTCTTTGTTATGGCAGCTGCAGAATATTTGCCTTTTTTAGTCCAATATTTTTTATTCATACCGATCATTATGTTTTTTGATTGGTAAACAAAATGCATAGTCGCAATCAATTTTGAAGTACCGGTAATTATTTTCACATCTCCTTACAGGTGAAGCAAAAAATCTGCTACCATACCCAGGACCCAACAAGATGAGAGACTGCTTTTCTACTGTGAATCTGGACCAGGAGGAAATCTTTAGGACCAATGTTGTTGAAAAGTCACTTAAGTAAGAAGTATTTTGTCTTTGTAGCTTTGCTGCAGGGATGAATTCAATTATTTCAATTATTTTTCAGTAATCCTTACCAAAAATGCCTTTGTCAGTCGCTATCAGGAATATCTTCTAAACCATTTGCAATATGTGCTCCGAAGGGTGGGAGGTGTTATTACCCAATATGCAATCCAACTTGCAGGAAGATGGGTTTTTGAATGCCTCCCACCTAAGCTGCAGCTCCTCAGTGCTGGTTCCATACAGGTGATGTGGCCTGTTATGCAGCATATACAAACATGGTTTCTTTTTCATTCAACCAGTGGGTTGAATAAAAAGAAAATCCTGACAGATCCCCAAATCCACACAATGTGGATGCAGAGATCCCCCTGCTGCGCTATTGTATTATGCCACAGAGACCCGCCCCCACCCAACTACTGAATCTTTGAGTACAAACCATTTGTGTGCATTAATGTAAGGTGAGGATTCCTTTTTATGCCCATGGCATGCTGGAGATTCTGGCTTCTTAACAGCAAATTTATCATGTCTTACTATAAATTAGGTGCTTAACAATTTCTCTGTAGTCGGTAAGGTTTTCTGCATACATTTTGCTTAAAGGAGCACTAAAGCTTCCCTTTTTTTTGCTTAAAAATAACAAACATGTTATACTTACCTCCACTGTGCAGTTCGTTTTGCACACAGTGGCCCCGATCCTGGTCTTCTGGGGTCCCTCGGCGGCTGTCTTGGCTCCTCCCCGCAAGGACTCCACACCTTAATGCGAGTGAGCTCGCATGGTGTGGAGTGATTGCGAGCGCGCTCCCGTGATACAGCGGCGGCCATAGCCGCCGACTGTATCACTCGGCCCCGCCCCCCGGCGTGCTGCGTCATTGGATGTGATTGACAGCAGCGCCAGCCAATGGCTGCGCTGCTTTCAATCCATCCAGTGTAGCCAATCGGCGGCCAGGCTGAAAAACGAAGAGGATGACGGGGACGAGCATGGGACTTTCGAGGGGCCAGGTAAGAAAAACGGGGGCTCGGGGGGGGGGGCGGTATTGTCGAATGTTTTTTCACCTTAATGCATAGGATGCATTAAGGTGAAAAAACATGTAACTTTACTACTCCTTTAACCTTAACAAACAGCCTATGTACACAGGAACCTGTGGGTATTGAATAAAGGAAAAAAAAAATCACACTGAGGTTCCTTTTTAACAATGAGTTGGGCATGTCAGTCTAGCTTCCGTTTCATCTTCGTGAACTTGAGTGGCCTGCCATTGATGTCTAAACACCACTGTTTTCAAGGTATCTCACATCAGGACATTGTATCGATCCTTTTAGGAGATGTAGCTTTAGAATACTTATCAGAAGTTGGCATTTGAATAAACAAAACTTCTCTTGCATAGGAAACCACAGCAGTTTGACTCTTGTTTTTGCATCATTTCCCCTGTTCACTTCTTTAGTAATGACTATTTCACAAGAGTCATTTCCGGGTAATGTTCTGCTGACGTGGCGTCTCTGGTTGACATGATTCTTTCAGTAATACTTAGCATCTTAATTTCATTCATCTATCTTCGCTTCCTGGAATTTAACGGCTACAAAACGTATCTCCAAACCCAAGATTAAATTCTTTCAGTCCATACTGATATATGATGAGCCAGTTATCAAAAGTCCATATGCACATCCTGACATCTGGAGGCATCTCACAACTGACCCTTCAACGGATAAGGATAAAGTTGGCTTTGGATTTTCCCAGCCAATAACTGGTAGATTTAAAAGGGGGAAAAAAAATATTTGTTGAATATTGGCACAGGCTGTTTAAAAAAAAAAACGTAGACTTCTGAGCCTTGAAAATTTTTAAATACTGGTCCATATATTTAAAATCCCCTCGTTTTTCTAGCTTTTTCTCTTCTCCTTCCTTTTTTTTTTTTTTTTTTCAAAACATTATGTAGCACACGGACCCTTTTCCCTTGCTTTGGCTCAATTACAGGAAAAAGGCACACCGTACTTTATGCCCGTACCCTCCTGGATGAGGAGGTTAAGCGGTGTTATGTATTTGGGTCCCACAGCTAGTTTCTTCCATCAGTTGGTTCTCGTCTCCTAGGAAATAGGGACAAGTCTCTGTATTCCCCCCCAGTAATTCCAATGTCCACACCACTTTAAACTCGAACGTTGAGTTTATTTTCTCAATGTTCAGCAGATAGGAAAAGGGTGGAAGAGAGACAGGACAGCAAGGTTTTGGAGGTCAGTCCAGGCACAAATGGATATCACAATCTCTACTCTATCCCAGAGTAGGGTTAGCTCACCCGGCTAGTCTCCTACGACATGGATCCTAGCAGCCGAAGTGATGCTCGGACGTTTAATCAGGTTCTTTTCCTAGATACGATCGGAAGACTCTCTGCCACAGAATCTATCAGACCCCGAACCTCTTAGCTTCTGGTACATAAGGACAGGTGCCAGCAGCAGCACATTACTAGGCCCTTGGTGGATAGAAGAATCCCTCCAGAGAGTTACCGGGCCCCTTCCTTCACCGTGAACTCTCACCAGTCCGTCAGAAAGGTCCTCCCCTGGCCTCCTCTTCTTAGAAGCGGGCTCTCTCACGAGAGACAACCTGGGACTTCTCCTCCTCGAATCGGGCTCCAGCTAAAGGTGCTGGGCCCAGTGTTGAAGATGCAGCCCCAGGACTAAAGGTGCCTGGGACTGATGCACACGTGGCCCCATGGCCTGGAGGGCCATGCGCCACGCACTTGGACTCCAACTCCTCTCCTCCTCGGAAGACTAAGACGACCCCTCCCAGGCGGCGTCTGACCCTTATGTATCCTCTCCCAGCATGCAAAGCAGGTTGACCACGCCCACTGTACCGCTGCCGAGAGAGCACACCCTAAGGCACAGCGCTAATACCAGTGGTTCAACCCTGACCCATTATGGCAGTGCCACCTACAGGCCACAGGGAACTACACACCAGTATACCATCCTGGAAATAAAGCAGCACAACCTATAAATTGAGAAGGGTCTGAGCCTAACTACTATCTCAGACCAGCCCCTAAATTTGGGTATATAGTACCCCTAAATGGGGTGGGCACTACAATTATTTATTCTTTTTCAGTCAGTACCTCGATTGATCATAGTCCCTGCTGAACTGACTGAGATTTGACAAGTCTGTGGCTGATTTAAAGCAGTATATATTTTGGAAACATTTGTGCTGTATGTGTACAACCCATCTCTATGGCCCAGATGGGGCATACAGGAGAAAATCGTAAATGCGTGCCCCCACATTGTAAATTTGAATATGGTTTTTGTACCACCTAACTTGCTATTAGGGGACTATTGTGAACGTCTTGAAAACGTGAACCCTCATGTAAACGAGGGGACCGAGAAATCCAAAAACTGGTATTATGAGACAGACAATGGGCTGTTGTATAATTCAATGATATTCACCCAGATATATCTTATCCAGGCAGATACTAGTATACCCCTATTTGATCCACAGAGAGCTGTAGAGTGTTATTAATAAAACCCAGTCGTGTTGGGTTAAGTAGATACAAATAGCTTTCAACCCAGGTTATCTGGTTTAATGCCAATGCCTCCATTTGCCCCTTTTATCTCAGATGAAATATGCTCACATGTAAATTACATCATAATACATTATTGTGTCATTCAAAGTGCTTCAGTCCCAGCAATAAGGTCTCTAGCTAATGCATCCAGTTTCCCCCTCATCAGTAGGCACCACAGGGACTCTAACTCTGTATGTTCAGGGACAAGGTGTAAAGGGTAAAAGATTTTTTTTTTTTTTTTGGAATTCAAATCCTTAAAGCTTAGGTTTAGTGACAAAAAATAAGAAATTTGCACAAGGGACATTGCTTACTATAAATCTGATGTGTCCTCTGTGCTGCTGGCTGTATTAGTTGACATTTTCCTCCTCCGATCTGGCTCCCTACTCTGGTGGTGTGGTTGGGCTTAATATAAGCGGGGGACATATCATATGCCCTCCCATTCCACCCACCTCCTACATTCAGAGAAGTTGTACAATAGCTTCTTTGAATGAAATGTGATCAATGAATGGAGGGCGGGAGGAAGAATAAAAGGTTAGTCTTCTCCTTTCATAGTTCACATTTTATTCATAGAAGCTATAGTACAGCTTCTCTAAAAGGAAGAAGTGGGTATAGTTGTCACACTTGATGTGTGCATATCACAGGTTCCTTGGCTCTAGTGACCCCAGCCACACAGTAAGATTACAGAGGTGGGTGTAGGGGAAGCTCGGAGGATGAAGATGGCAGGGAATCCAGGAGCCAGAAGCATGTTGGACACATGGTAAGTAATGTCTCTTGTGTTTATTTTTTAAAAACTAAACTTGGGCTTTAACTATCTTATAAGCCCTCTCATTAAATGTAAAGGAAGTGGATGTGTTTATGATACATTTATTCCTTTCACTAGCTCTTTATTAGAACAGAAGCCTGTAATAAATTAGAAGTAGGCTGCTTTTGGCCTCTTCTAAAAATGCTACTTCCTTGACGGTTATGTTAATCTTGTGGCTTCATTAATTTTAAGGCACAAATATGCAGATTTGAATTTGTGACATTGCTCCTATTTCACTGGCCACATGCTTGCTCTGGGCCAGTGACTAAAAATACTAACTGCAGGAGCAGCCAGGCAAATGGCATATTTTAAAGGAGATCAATAATTACAGAACCCAATAGTTCTTTAAGCGCAAGTTGTTTTTAAAAACAAATGTTTTGTCTTTTCTTCTAGAAATAATTGCTTACAATTTTTTAAATACTGGTTCAAGCTGTGGTAACTGATTACATGTTTGTTTATTTTTTTATACATTGCGTATTTACACGTTTTTCTTTAATCCCTCTCTCTCTGCAGCCCATTTTATGGTGAAGATTTCTACTTTGAAATTCCAAGAGCATTCCAAAATTTATCCTTTTATATCTATGATAAAAATGTTTTACAGAGAGATCTAAGAATAGGTGAGCAGTCACTGGTAAATGTCTTCTCAATTGTATTTTCTGCTCAGAGAGCACAGTTAAGAATATGTATGCTCCAAACTGGTGGCAAGTTTGTGCTCATTACTTGGGCTCTGTTCACATCTCTGCGTTACAAATCGTGGGTGGAATCGCCACGATTCTCAATAGCCTGATTTGGCAAATCGCAGGACGCACATGCGTTGCCCGTCAATTTCGAAAGCACCCCAAACGCCCCCGCGATTTTCCCACGATATATCGGGCGACAATCGCGGTAAAATCGTACAGTGCCTGTCGCCCAAAAGAAGTACATAAGCATCTTTTGGGCGACGGGCGTCCCGCGATTCTATTTGCGCAATTTTACAGCGATCGTCCGCCCCCCCCCCCCCCCCATACGCCAAGATGTGAACAGAGCCTTAGGGGAACAGACCTCGGCCAGCACTGCAAGTGGGATACCTCTGTATGTGTTGGGCATGGCTGTTCCAATGAGGGTGCATACTGGAAACCATTAGAAACAGTTCTTCTCTTCTTTTACCTGCTTTATGTGTTTTGTTGACGGGCACTCTGCACACATGGTTTAGTGTCCCTTTTAGACATTTGAAAACGGGCTTCAGATGCACACATCTGCTATGGGCACAAAAAAGAACAGGCATTCTTGCTTAAAATTGGTGGTAGGTGGGCATCATTATGTTTGCATTAGCTGTGAAACTGAATGCCACTTTAAACTATCACAACAGGATTGCTTACACCTGTCCGGAAGTGTTCAATACACTTGGCATTTTTTTTTTTTATTATATAATGTCTTGGCAACCAGTCCCTGGTAACCTGAGGCAGTGCATTTTGGAGATGGGATTTCAGCTATGCAAATGAATGCGAATTTAATTATAAGCGTTCTTGCCTTTCCTGTTTCAGTTTGTCCATAAAATGTATAACTCTTAACCTATCTTGCCTCTCAAAATTGAAAATGGAGGCAACTTAAGATAGGTGTTTATTTTTATTTTTATTTTTATTCACTTACTGATATCAGTTACCTCTCATATAGATCACTGTGCTTCCCTAGACTGTGCCTTCAGCTGCTTTTCTCTCCACAAGGAAAGAGCTGTCTTTATTGATGTAGGTATCTACTCCCTGGACTGAGATGCTGGCTCACAGATGACACAATAATGGAAATCTTGGTACCTGTGCAATAACCAGTGAGAGGAGAGTGAGGAAGTGTTTGAGTAATATCATTACCTAAACCTAGGCAAAAGTCACCTGGGCTGAGCTCAAGGTCTACTTTAATGATAAAAAGGTCCTACTTTATTTTGATATTTGTTACTGTAAATTGTGACCTATTGGGTATACATTCCTGCAGACTTGTAAGTTACTGAAAGGTCCACTGTAATCTACTAAAAAGTTAACCCCTAGCCTAATCTTAAAAAGGTTACTTAATCTTTACACTCACCCAATCTTTTGCCTATCCTTAACCATAAACTTGGCTCATCCTCCTGTTCCTATCCCTTGGTGTCACTAAACCCACAACAGTAAAATCAGTCTGTATATGCAGTAAAGCATGCTTGTTATACTCACCGTGGACCCTCAGGGGTTAATCAAATGGCACTGTCCAGACAGAGGGTCATGGGCCCTGCAGCCTAATAGGACAGTCAGAGGAGATTGAAAACTCCTCACACAAGCTTTAACAAGACATTGATAGAAGTCACATAGAGAGAGAGAGATATACATATAGATAGATAGATATATATATCTATCTATCTGATGAGAAAAAGTATTTAGCAGTTTAGTAACACTTTAACTGTAAGATTACATGGCTTACTGTCTTTTGAAAGTAATGGAGCCCAAGGTTAACAATCCTATGCCAGGAAAATACCTGTGCCCAAATGGCTGTACTTAAAACTCATGATTCCAACTTCCTAGAATGCTTTACAAGTCTTAAAACTGAAACTTTATGCATGTTTATAAAATGGCTACAGATTGCACTGTAGTCATTATTATGCCTGCTTTTCGCATGTCTGTGTTAATGAGGAAGAAGAAGGGATTTGCGGGTTTAAGCTTTATCCTCTGTGACAGACCTGTGTAGTGGCTTTGTGGTGCAGACTTTCAAATCCTTTTCCCCGTCGGCTGATTAGGCAGCAGCTGCAAGGAAATAAAATATTCTGTCCCTATGACGGATTGAATTTCATATTGATTTTCACACCATGTAGGGCAATTTTGGGTAGAAGCTCTAACAGCAATTCCAAATTGTGTGATCACACAACAGATTTTGTGAACAAAAACTTTTTTTCATTTTGTTATTGCACTGGTATACGTGTCTGAGCATTACCTTATCAAAACCTCCTGAATATGTATCTCATAAGTGTGCTTGTCAGAGTGCACAACAGACACACCAGCCTGATCTCAAGGGAGTAATATTGATTGTTCAGGAAAACACATTTGGGCCAGTGGACTTAATCATTGACATTGATTAGCTGGGTA
This sequence comes from Rana muscosa, assembly GCA_029206835.1. Classification (NCBI taxonomy): domain Eukaryota; kingdom Metazoa; phylum Chordata; class Amphibia; order Anura; family Ranidae; genus Rana; species Rana muscosa. The sequence continues at coordinate 823,379,964 of CM055122.1, forward strand.
TGTCTGTTTAATCTTCAGATGCCCACACACATCACTATTGTCTTCTAAACTTAACAGAATTGCTAGAAGTAAGCATTGACTGGCTAGCGCCTTGTAAACTAGTATGCAGTAAGTGGCCAAAGTATGTGAACGCCCCTTCAAATTACTGAATGTATGCTTTCAGTGTAGGGTACTGTTAATGCCACAACTTATAAAGGCACTTCTGAAGTATGGGTATGGTATGTTGGGCTACTTTCACACTGGGGCGGGGGTGCGTTAGTGGTGAAGCGCTTTGCAGAGGCGCTAAGACAGTGCTGCCTATTCATTTCAATGGGCAGGGCGTTTTGGGAGTGGTGTATATTCCGCTCCCAAACAGCCCCAAAGCTGCTGCTTCCAGGACTTTTTTTTCCCATCTCACAAGTGCACCGCCCCAGTGTAAAAGCACTCAGGCTTTCACACTGGGGAGGCATGAGAGACGCTTTTAAGGTGCTATTTTTAGCTCTAAAATGCCTGAAAAGCGCATCAGTGTGAAAGGGGTCTAAATGTATGTTGTCACTATGTCCCTGTGAGGGACAAAAACATTGGCTGTGACTGATGTGACATTCCATGAATAAATGTGGAAGAGTATCATTGGAGTGCTGGTGATTTTCTGCTCCTTCTTCTTCTTTTTTTTTTTTTTTTTTTGCATAGTACCATTCCTTGCAGCTACACCTGTTTTAACACTGCAAGGAAGTACAGCTCAGATCTATGCTGTTAACATCACTACCTGGTGTCAAAAATGTTCATGTGGCTAACCTGGGCACAAATGCCAACAGAAACACTCTAAAATCTTAACGTCAGGATAAGTGCAACATTATCAATGCCCATATTTTTCTAATGGGATATCGGCCAGCTAATGTAGATATGATGGTAGCAAATCATAATCGCTAAACTAATTTTAATGAAAAATTTTGTTTTAAAATGGTGTTTTGGCCTAGTATGATAGCTCAGTAAACTGGTTTGTCATGTTTTCTCTAGTTTGTGCCATGCTAGGTTACAGATTTTGTTTTTCTCCACAGGAAAGGTTGCCATTAAAAAAGATGACTTGTTTGGATACAGCGGTAAAGAGCCCTGGTTTCCACTTCAGCCAATTGATTCCAACTCAGAAGTCCAGGTAATCCTCCTCTTCTTCCACTATGGGAGAGTATGGTCAGATGTAGTGTGTGCCCTGACCTGCTATCCATAAAGTTCCCCTCTTCTGCAATTTTGGAATACAGACACCATCAAGGAACAATGTAATGAGTTTGTGCCAGAGATGGCCATTATAAATTGCTCTTCCAGTTAATAGGTGATTTATGAAATTGTTTAAAATGTAAAAAAATATTTTCACCACCAAGAATTCTTAGTTGTTGTTCCGCATAAATTCTTCAACTACTTCTCAATTTTTTTAACCTGTAGATAAACAGTTGTATCCTATAGTAATGTTTTTGACTTTGCAAAAGCCAGTTGTTTCTGAATAAACACAGAGCCAAACTGAATAGAATGAAATCTGCAAGGGGCCGTGTCTTTGCGGCACCTGAGCCCTACTGCATTTTGGTCGTTTTAAAATGGAACCTACAAATTTCCTTACTTTTTTTTAATGCAACCTAGAATTTTTTAAACTTGATACTGAAATGTGATTTGAAGTAACTGTAGTTACATTGTTAAGTTAGGTTTACTAAAGCTGTAGGGATTTTTTTAATGTACTTTTTGAGTTAGAAAAATGAATACCATATTTATCGGCGTATAACACGCACCCTAACTTTAAGAGGGAAGTTTCAGGAAAAAAAACTTTCCACAGCCCCCTGTGTATAACACGCAGGCACAGTTTACCCTCTATTATTCAGGGTAGAAAAGTGAGTGTTATATGCCAATAAATACAGTATTTCAGAGATACATAATAAGGCTTTTGTGTTGCATCATTCCAAGTCAAAAGTAGTCAAGCAAAGATTAAAGTAATCAGCAATTCCAGTGGAAAGAGAATTAGAAGAGCAATTTCTTTAGGTAAAGATGGCAGTGACAACTCTTAAGTACAAGAGCACAATTAACCTGGTGACTATATGAATGTATTCATCTCGAGACCTGCCAGAGCTTCTAAATAAGATGCAGTTGTAAAGTTAGTGTGTACAGTGAGACAGTTGCCTTTTGATACCGTTCTTATATCCAAAAATCCAAATTAAGTTTACATAAAACAGTAAGCTGAGTTTAGAAAGAGAGGAATCTGAAAAAGAGAGATGAGAAAGAAAGCAAGGGGGATCAGAAGTGAAGGAATAGGGGGAAACATAAGCAAACGGCAACAAGAAGAAATAGGGAAAAGAGGGACAACTGCTGCAAGGTAACTTATTCATAAAGAGAAGCATATTTAGTTGAGCTGTAAGAGCTTCCATAAGATTGATGTCTTCTATAGGTGCATGGAGTTCAAGAGTAGATGGTCTTTGTACCTGTCTCCAATGAAACATCTTGCGGCTGTTAACACATGCAAGGCCAAATGTTTACCATTCTTGAGTATATTTGGCAAAAGACCGTGCAGGAATATTGCCGCGTTGATCTTAATGTGTATTTTAGTGTGTAAAATGGCTTTTACTTCTAACCTAAAGGAGTGTATCTCTGGGCATGATCAGTAGATAGAAACTCTGCTTCATAAGCGTTGCGGAAATCTCCTGGATTGGTCAGGGATATTGGGATTGAAGGAATGTAAGAGGAATATGGTACCAACCATAGAGAATCTTGAATTGATTCTCCTTATAGATTGTACAAAATAGAAGATTTTATATGCATTTCCCAAATTTTGCTCCACTCTTTAGAAGTTGATTCTCGACTTTAAAATCTATTCCAATGTCCTATAACCATGTCTGGTAAATGTGTCGGGACTAGGGGACATTAAAGTTTTGTATATGTCAGAAACCAAACTTCTGTAGGTTGTGGCCATAATGCAATTTTTTTTCAAAGGAGGCAAGAGAGGGAAAAGTCAGATTAGAAGAAATGGATTGAGCCAGCCGCAAATTGTTTGTTTTAAAGCGGTTGTAAACTTTATTATTTTAGTAAACAGAAAAAAATTATTTTAAAATGTTATACTTGACTGCTTTGTGCAAGGGTTTTGCACTGAGCAGCCCTAAACCATCTCTTCTGGGTTCCCCTGCCAGCTCTTTGCACCTCCTCTGTGTGCCACCATAGGAAGTTGTTTCCCATAGTGGAACATGTGCGGGTTCACTTCCAAACTGGGCTGTGTGTGTGTCTACACAATGAGACTTGGCTACACCCCCCCCCCCCCACTCCCTCCTTACTGGATTTGATTAACATCAGCAGGAGCCGATGGCTCCCGCTGTTCTTAATTTGCCCTGTGAGACAAGGGAAAAAAAGCAGACTGGCACAGTGATGGATTGGTACAGACCTCAGGTTAATATTTAGGAGTGTGAGGGGCAAGGGACAACTACTGAAAGGTGTGTGTTTTGTTTTTTTAACCTTAATGCATAGAAGCACTTTTTAGTTTGGAGGTAACTAAACAGGGCTTCCATCTGGTCAACAGGATTTTACCATGTCTAGTAATTTCAAGTCTACTGTAAGTACGCATTTAATATCCGCTTGCCGGCTAGAAGTCACTGATCTCCGCCATTACTAGTAAAAAGAAAAAAAAAATCCAGAAATCTATCCCATAGTTTGTAGATGCTATAACTTTTGCGCAAACCAATCAATATACGCGTATTGGGATTTTTTTTACCAAAAACATGTACCAGAATACATATTGGCCTAAATTTATGATTTCATTTTATTGGGGGTATGAAGATAAATAATATAAATATATATATATATATATATTCATTCATTCATTCATTCATTTATACATTCATACATTCATACATTCATTCATACATACATACATACATACATACATTTTTTTTTTTTTTTATTGACATTATTTTGTTTATAGCGCAAAAAAGTAGACCACAGAGGTGATCAAATACCACCAAAAAAAGCTCTGTATTTGTGGGGAAAAGACACTTTATTTGGGTACAGCGTTGCACGGACGTGCAATTGTCAGTCCAAGTAACGCAGTGCCGTATCGCAAAAAATGGCCTGTCATGAAGGGGGGTAAATCTTCCGGAGGGCAATTGGATATACATTACTGAGTGCTCTATTTATGGTTAAAGTGGTTCTAAAGGCTGAAGGTCTTTTACCTTCATGCATTCTATGCATGAAGGTATAAAACCTTCAGTGCTCAGCTCCTCCTAATACTAACCTGATCTCAAACCAGCGATGTGCATGAAAGTGGTGGTTCTCCTGGGTCTCTCGCTTCTCATTGGTTGAGATGCAGGAGCCATTAGCTCCTGCTGTCAATTACAGCCGGTGAGGCCGAGTCATTTTTGATGCAGAGTAAATATGCACTGGACGGCATCTGATGTGAACCAGCCCCTATGCTTTGTGAATTCAGCGATTCATTGTTCAAGACTGCAAAAGATATCATTTTTTCTTACTTGGAAAAAGCCCCATGTTTAACGCAAAAAAAGTACTCCCTGCTTGATTTTCCCAATATATAATTTTTATTTTTTATTTTATTTTAGGCATGCACCCTTTCAGCTTCATGTTTCAGGCCCTTGGTATATATTCATTATCTAAACTAGTCAATTTCTTCATCACAAAGCTTTTTTGGTACCAGGAAATAAATAAATCCTACTCTATGTGGATGCAGCATCACTCTGATGCTGCTTCTAAGTCTGAGAATCGAGCGATTAAAGACCGCTAATTGCTGAGGTCTCAGCCTTTAGTGAACAGGTAGCCAGGCAATGCAAGTCACCAGCTCTCTGCTCCTCCAGTGCTCACTGGAGGGCTGGGCTGTGATGTAGGCAGGAAAGGACATCTCAATGAGAGGCTGAGCCAGCTGCCGGTCCAGGTATACATGTGGACTTCCAGATTATTATTATTATTCAGGATTTATATAGCATAGAATTGATGGTTATAGAGTAAAGTGTGGGAAAGTGAAATTCGCTCCGTGTATGGCCGGCTTAATACAAACTGATAATTTTATGGCTGCCTTGCATCTGACCAATACTCTTCTTCACTTAGCAGGCTTAAACTAAGGCTACTTTCACACTGGGGTGGTGCCGGCGTTGGCAGTAAAGTGTAACTCATTTTAGCAGCGCTTTACCGCTACAAATTCCCAGCTCACTTGCCAACCAGCCTGCAATAGATTTGAATTGTCCTGTCTAACAGTTCACGTAAAAAACAGGGGTTTAGTTTGCACACATTTGCAAATCTCGTTTATGCAAATGATTACAGTGCTACCCCTTTTATTTCATTGTGTTAACCTAAAATGATATCTCTCATTATTATTAAATCTAAAAATACTGTGAAAAAATTAAACCCCGTTTTGTAGCTTCTGTGTATATACAATGTTTATCTAAAGATGGGTTTGCTGCTGTTACAAAGGCATAAACCTTAAACTACTGAAAACACTTCTCACAGCACTACCCCTTTAAGTTATTGTTGTCTAGCTTATATTCGTGTGTTATCAAAATATTTTAAATGCTGCATCTGATGCTATTACTTCTTCTAACATGCATATATCCTATAGATGTAATGTTATAGATCGATCAGCCATAACATTGACCACCCATCTTATATTTAGTATGGCCCCCTTTTGCTAAAACAGCCCTGACCTATTGAGGCATGGACACCGAAGTAACATCCACATGAATGGCAGGACCCAAGCTTTCCCAGCAGAACATTGCCCAAAGCATCACACTGCCTTTGCCAACTTGCCTTATACCACATCCTGCAGCCATCTCTTCCCCTGGTAAGTCACGCACCCGGCCATCTACATGATGTAAAAGAAAACGTGATTCATCAGACCAGGCCACCTTCTTCCATTGCTCCGTAGTCCAGTTCTGATGTTCATGTGACCATTGTTGAAGCTTTTGGCTTTGGACATGGGTCACCATGGGCTTCACAGCTCCATACACAACAAACTGCAATGCCCAATTTTCTCTTTCGTTCATGGACGGACACAGCCTTAATCTTGACAAAGTGGGTATTAGCCTTCATTCAGAAGTGACTAGGCAGAATGTGTTAACAACATCAAAGCTGAACAGCCCTGCCCAGGGGGGGGGGGGGTCCTACTGGCTATAGCCCCTCAGCCTGCACTCAGCAGCTCAGTTTTTTTTCTGCCTAGGAAAGGAGAAAGACATGGCTCCCTTCGGGCCCATAGGATCAACTGCCGACTGGGTGACAGGCTGGATCCCAGATCCTTGTAGTCCCCCCAGTTTCGGCCATCGAGCGTGTGCTGACCGTAGCTACGCGCTGGGTCGTCCACGACATGCCCATCGCTCTACGGGTGGCCGGTGAGCTAGACGCTCCAGGGCATGCATATGACCGGTCTATAGGGCCGAGTCACAGCCTGCCGGGCCGACAGTCACCTCCGTAACCACGTGGATTATGGCCTGTCTGGGATGCTTCCAGCTTAATCCATGCAGGGAAGGGTAAGTAGCACAATCCCCTGCTCCGGCAGGAGGACATGGCTGGACATTCCCGGGGAGGTCGAGTAGGGGGTCTATCCTCCCTTTCCTCCCTCCCTCCCTTTCCTCCCTCCCTTTCCTCCCTCCCTTTCCTCCCTCCCTTTCCTCCCTCCCTTTCCTCCCTCCCTTTCCTTCCCTCCCTTCCTTCCCTCCTCCCTGGGCTCTGGAGCTAGGCTCGCTGCTGACCGGGGGTTCACCTGGGGGGCTTCATCTGTGGCGGGAACTGCGCTGTACGTCCGCCTACTGGGGTGCTAGTGGGCTGCCATTAGGAGTGTCAGATTTGCTTACCTGGGTGTTTCTCCCTCCATGCTGTCGGCGGCCATGTTTGCAGTGCCCTGTGCCTGTTTTGGCATCTATCTGCCGCTCTGCGGCCATTTTCTTGTTGTCCATGCCTGTTTTGACCTCTATCTGCCACATCTGCGGCCATTTTTTAGTGGTCTATCTGCCGCCGTTTACAGCACAGCCGCTCGGCGGCCATTTTGTGGAGGTCTTTTGGCCTCTAGTGTACATTTAAACAGCGTGAAACAGACACGCTGCAGAGGGTCAGACTGACACAGGCCGCTATAGATGAGCATCTCAAGCGGGAGCGGACGGCAATTGTGCGGTGACCGTTGTAGGGTGATGAGCCCTCTGGGGAGGAGCCCCTCGTCTCTCTGGCAGATAGGAGGGTGGGCTGTTGGTACCTTGACTGGAGTCCTTGTGTCAGGTGCGTGGGTCAGCATGGCATCAGAAGAAGACGCTTCTCCTCCTGATGCACCTGAATTGCCATCTGGTACTCCTGCACCCGCTGTGTCAGTAGACGCTATGTTGGCTTCCTGAAGGCTTATTTTGCCAAGGTGGAAGTGGCGCGTGGAAACACGGGGGGTGAAAAGCGCCCCCTCCCCCCGCCATCTTCTGGGGACAACTCTGATGCGGAGCCGGGCACAGCTACGGCTCATGGCCCTGGTTCTGACGTGTCGGGGGATGCGGACCATGGCCAGTCGGACAGTGAGGATGACTCCGGGTCAGCACGCGATAAGTCTCTGGTAGGTGACCTTATCACCGCAGTGCAGGATACTGTAAAGATAGAGGCACCTGCGGAAATGCCAGAGGCGTCGGTCCCTTTCGGGTTCTGTAAAGCCGACCCGCACTGCTAAGGTGTTTCCTTGTGCGTCTTATCTAGACAAGCTTTTATACAAGGAGTGGGACCAAGCACAGAAGGTTTTTTCGGTCCCTAAGAAGTTTGCCGGTGCGTACCCTTTTGAGGAGAGTTGCCTGAAGAAATGGACCTCTCCTCCGATAGCAGACCCCTTGGTGTCCAGATTAAACAAGGTAACCACAATTCCAGTTCAAGGGGCTCCTGCTTTCAAGGACCCTGCGGACAGGAAGACTGAAGCGTTAACCCGCTACCTATACATGGTGGTGGGCTCGGCTGTGCGCCCAATGGTGGTTGGGGCCCCCTGTGTCTCAGACACTCACTGAATGGGCAAAGATGCTGCTCCATGGGTTTAAAGCACATGAGGCTCCCTCGGACGAGGTGGCTATGGCCGACCAGTTGATACAGGGCCTTAAAATTGTCTGCGAATTAGCCTTGGACACTATTCCTCTGCTGTCCAGAGCCTCAAGCTATGCGGTGGTGTTATGTCATCTGCTCTGGCTAAAGTGTTGGTCTGCGGACCAATCTTCCAAGAAGGCCCTGATGGATTGCCCTTTAAGGGCGACAGACTTTTTGAAGCATCCCTGGATGACATTATTAAAGATGTCACAGGAGGTAAGAGCACGCTGCTCCCACAATTCAAAAAGGGGTAAGGAGCCACGCCGTAGGCAAGGGCCCTCCTTCACCGCGCTCAAGCGTTTTTCCGTCCGCCTAGTGCGGCAAGTAAACGATCCCAGGCCGATAAAGCGCCTGCTGAGGGACAGAAGCGTCCCTGGTTTCGCAAGCCCAACAAACCTGCGAACAAATCTACGTCCGCATGAAGGTCTGCCCACCACCCATCTCTCGGGTGGGGGGCGAATTCACGACCCAGTGGACATCTCAGATCTCCGACCGGTGAGTTTGCAAAGTAGTTTCCTCAGGGTACAAGATAGTTTCTCTCTTGTCCGCTGAACAGATTTTTCTCCTCCAACCTCCAGCTTCAGCCGACTCATCGGGAAGCCCTATATGGGGTGGTTCAAGACCTGCGGATATGCGGGGTGATCATTCCTGTCCCAGTACAGGAACGGTTTCAGGGGTTTTACTCAAATCTGTTCGTAGTACCAGAGAAGGAGGGCGTTCGTCCAATCCTGGATCTCAGGGCCCTCAATTGCTTTGTGAATGTACAAAGATTCCGGATGGAGTCGGTTCGCTCTGTTGTCGCTGCCCTCCATCCAGGGGATTCTCTGGCATCCTTGGACATCAAGGACGCATACTTGCATGTCCCCATATGCACAAGGCATCAGATGTCTGCGCTTGATGGTCAGGGAAGACCACTACCAAGTTGTGGCTCTCCCCTTTGGCCTGGCATTGGCACCGAGGGAGTTCACCTAGGTGCTCGCCCCGATTCTGGCCCTACTAAGACAGCGTGGCTTCGCTATTGTGGGCTACTTGGAAATCTTCTTCTAAGGGCCACTTCAAGCTCAGAATCGTAGGTGAGCATGTCGGACCCTCCGAGACTTTGGTTGGGTGCTGAATACTCAGAAGTTAGTATTTGTGCCGACTCGATGCCTAGTATATCTGGGTTTGATTCTGGAATCCTCAGAGGCGAAAGTTTTTGTCCCTGTGGGAAGGTTGCAGACCCTTCGGGCTGCGGTGCGGCAGTTGACATCCCAAAGAGGGTCGTCACTCTGCTTTTGCATGCGAGTCTTGGGTCTCATGGTAGCCTTCTTCGAGGCAGTACCATATGCTCAATGCCACACGAGTGTTTGCAGAAGGAAATTCTATCCAAATGGGACAAGTGCCCATCGTCCCTGGATTGTCAAATCCGGGTAAGCCACCTAGTCAGGACCTCTCCTAGTTTGGTGGCTGACCTCACCGGCACTTCTGTCCGGGAAGTCGTTCCTTCCTTTACACTGGATGGTGGTCACGACTGACGCCAGGCTTACCGGTTGGGGGGGGTCTGAGGGGTTCAGTCGACCCAGGGTCGCTGGACTCTGGAGGAATCCCACTTGCGGATCAATGTCCTGGAACTCTGGGCGATCAGGCTGTGCCTCTCCACATGGTCTCAGAGGCTACCGGGGTGTCCAGTCAGGATCCAGTCGGACAACGCCACGGCGGTGGCATATGTCAACCATCAAGGAGGAACAAGAAGCTCAGCTGCAGCATCGGAGGTCGCTCACATCCGACGGTGGGCAGAAAGGAGCGTACCGGCCTTTCGGCCCTATACATTCCGGGCGTGGAAGACTGGCAGGCGGACTACCTGAGTCGCCAGATGCTGGACCAAGGAGAATGGTCTCTGCACCCGGATGTGTTTCAGCTCCTTTGCCAAAGATGGGGCACGTCAGACGTAGATCTCCTGGCTTCTCGACTCAATCGGAAGGTATTGAGGTTTGTGGCCAGGTCAAGAGACCCATGGGCAGACGCGACAGATGCATTGGGGGCACTGTGGAGTCAGTACCGACTAATCTATGCCTTCCCTCCTCTGAAGCTCCTTCCTCATCTGCTTCGCAGAGTGGAGACAGAGGGGATTCCAATGATCCTAATTGCTCCGGATTGGCTTTGGCATCCTTGGTACACCGACCTAGTGCGTCTAGTAGCAGACACCCCTCGGCATCTACCGCTGAGAGAGGACCTGCTGTCGCTATTGAAAACCAGGTGCTAAGAGACCGGGGCCTGTCGGATTCAGTGATTTATATCATGAGGAGGTTATCCTCTAGGAAAATTTACCATCACACTTGGAAGGCCTACATAGCCATTGTGAGGAAATGAGGTGGAATCCGCGTACTTGTTTGGTTTCCAGAGTCCTGCTGTTCTTACAGCGTGGGACGGACCAAAAGCTTGCTTTAAGTACGATTTAAGGGGCAGATATCTACCCTGGCTGTCCTTGTTCAAGGACCCCTGGCGGCTCACTCTCTAGTGAGAACGTTTGTACAGGGGGTTCGGCATGTGGCCCCTCCGGTCCCTCCTCCACTACCTCTGTGGGATTTGAATAGCAGACGTCCCTTGGCATCTACCGCTATGAGAGGACCTGCTGTTGCAAGGTCCCATACGCCATCCTGCTTTACAGTCAATGGCTTTAACGGCATGGCCTCTAGGTGCCTCAGAAACCACCATTTGAGAAAATTAGGAAAATTCCCTTGTTGACACTTTCTCAGAAAGGGTCTTTTTGGTGACCGTTGCGTCAGACGGGTCTCTGAGCTGGCAGGCTTGTCATGCAAGGCTCCCTATCTGATCTTCCACAAGGATAAGGTGGTGCTGCGTCCAAAGCCTTCTTTTCTGCCTAAAGGTCGTTTCGGCCTTCCATCCTTGCGACCTCGTCTGTCGCATTCTAAAGAGGCAGCGTTGCATTCCATTCCTTGGACATTGTCCGAGCTCTGAGAGTATACTTGTCTGTTACTGCTCCGTTCCGGAGTTCAGACTCAGTTTGTTTGGTGGCTGGCCCTTAGAAGGGCCTGGCGGTCTCGTCGGCCACCATTTCTAGGTGGATCCGACAGATCGTGACTCTGGCTTACGCCATAAAGGGTCGGGCGCCCCCCTTTCCTGTCACGGCGTATTAGACCAGGGCAGTAGGTGCCTCCTGGGCTTTCCGACATCAAGCGTCTGTTGCCCAGGTGTGTAAGGCGGCGACTTGGTAGTTCGTTCACACTTTCACTAAATTTTACAAGATTGATGTGAGTGCATCTTCGGATGCTTCTTTCGGCCGCAAGGTTTTGCAGGCTGCTGTTTAGAGTTGCAACTCCTCAGTTGAGGAGCTCTATTTTTGTTTTGAGGTGAAGTTCGTTTTAATGCTGTTCCCACCCCTCATTTTTTGACACTGCTTTGGGACGTCCCACTTTGTCAAGATTAAGGTTGTGTCCGTCCATGAACAAAAGAGAAAATAGGATTTCTCTTATCGTCCATGGACTGACGCAGCTCTCATACTGATTACGTGTGGGTATATGTCCCTGCTTGCAGGAGAAGACCTAGGCAGAATGTTAGATGTTAAAACATTCTAGAACAAACCAGAGCTGAACAGCCCCACTTCAGTTTTTTTATGTCTAGCAGAAGGAGAAGACGTGGCTCTCTCAGGAGCCAGTCTCCTGGGATTGCGACACTCCACCAAGGGGAATTTTTGGCGTCCTTGGATATCAAGGACGCTTACTTGCAAGTCGGCTCTAGTCCCGACTCAACGCTTGGAGTATCTGGGTCTGATCCTGGACACTTCGGCAGCGAAGGTGTTTTTACCCTCAGAGAAGTTACTGACACTTCAGTCGGCAGTGCGGGTTCTGATGTCCCGAAAATGGTCATCAATTTGCTTCTGCATGAGAGTCCTGGAACTAATGGTTGCCTCCTTCGAGGCGGTTCCGTATGCTCAATCACACTCGGGCATTGCAGAAGGGAATCCTGTCTGATCCCCATTGTCATTGGATCTTCAGATTCAGTTGAGTCACTCTGTCAAGGCGTCCCTGACGTGGTGGCTGAGATCCCCGGCTCTTCGGGCCGGGAAGTCGTTCCTCCCCATCCACTGGACGGTGGTCACAACGGACGCCAGCCTGACGGGCTGGGGAGGAGTGTGGGAAGTCCTGTCAGCTCAAGGGCTCTGGACTCCGGACGAATCTCGTCTCCCAATCAACGTCCTGGAATTGCGGGCGATCAGACTGTGTCTCTCCGCATGGTCGAAGAGGCTACAGGGCCGCTCGGTCAGAATCCAGTCGGACAACGCCACGGCCGTGGCGTTTGTCAACCATCAGGGGGGCACTCGGAGCTCGGCTGCGGCGTCCGAGGTCGCCCACATCCTAAGGTGGGCGGAAAGAAGCGTGCCGGCACTATCGGCCGTCTACATTCCGGGCGTAGAAAACTGGCAGGTGGACTATCTGAGCCGACCAGTCCCTGGACCAGGGGGAGTGGTTCTTGCATCCGAAGGTGTTTCAACTCCTTTGTCGGCAGTGGGGCACTCCGGATGTGGACCTGATGGCCTCTCGACTCAATCGCAAGGTGTCGAGGTTCGTGGCCAGGTCCAGGGACCCCTGGGCGGATGCCTCGGACGCGTTAGTGGCCCGTGGGGTCAGTATCGCTTAAGGTATGTCTACCCTCCGCTGCAGTTGCTTCCTCGTCTGCTGTGCAGGGTAGCGGCCGAGGGCATCCCAGTGATCCTCATTGCCTCGGACTGGCCTTGGCGTCACTGGTACGCCGACCTGGTATGTCTCATCGCGGACGTCCCTTTGCACCGGCCCTTGAGGGAGGACCTTCTATCTCAAGGTCCTATCTTTCATCCTGCTTTACAGTCTCTGGCTTTAACGGCATGGCTATTGAGAGCCAGGTGCTGAAAGACCGAGGCCTGTCGGATTCGGTAATTTCGACCATGCTTAGGGCAAGGAAGTCTTCTTCTAGGAAGATCAATCACCGTACCTGGAGAGCTTACATCGCTATGTGTGAAGAGCTAGACTGGCGTCCACGGACGTACTCTGTCCCCAGAATCCTGCGGTTCTTGCAGCGTGGTGTTGCACAAAGGCTGGCTTTGAGCACTATTAAGGATCAGATTTCGGCTTGGGCCTTTTTTCTTTTAAAGACCCCTAGCAGGTCATTCCTTAGTTAGCACTTTTTTGCAGGGGGTACGCCATGTGGTTCCACCTGCCAAGCTCCCGCTCCCTCCTTGGGATCTGAACTTAGTGCTCTCGGTTCTTCAGGAACCTCCTTTTGAAAATATAAGAGATATTCCTCTTTTAACTTTGTCCCAGAAGGTGGCTTTCTTAGTGGCAATCACTTCTGTTAGATGGGTGTCTGAGTTGGCGGCTCTGTCATGCAAGTCGCCTTACCTGGTCCTCCATAAGGATAAGGCGGTATTGCGACCGCGACCGTCTTTCCTTCCTTAGGTGGTTTTGGCTTTTCACCTTAATGAGGACATTGTCCTTCCGTCCTTGTGCCCTCATCCCTTGCATCCTAGAGAGGTTGCGCTTCACAATTTGGATGTGGTGCGTGCCTTATGGGTATACCTGGCGGCTGTTTGAAATATAATAGTGCGCTGGAAACCTAGAACCTACAATCCTAAAGTGATGTCACCGTGAATAAGCAAAAATAAACTGAGTGAAACAATACCTCAAAAAGTAGGTATCAATAAACTATTGTGATCTGCATTAGTACAAAAAAAAAAAAAAAAAAAAAGTGAAATATTATAGGATATCAAAAAATACAAATATAATTCACAATAGTATTCCCAAAAAAATATATATGAGGGCTTCTGTGATAGAATACAAATAAAAAGGTCTGTGTACAAAGCTGAATGCCAGGTCTCAACAATAATCCTATGAACTGCTTAGTCACAATTGAAGTCAATATACGTGATGAGCATAAACTTGTCCACACCAACGAGAGCTGTCAGCTGTTTCACTTGCATGTAGCGATATGATAAGAAAAAAAGAAAACAATCATAGCGCAGACATCCCTACTGGAAATAGAAACATCAAGTAAAATCTGCACTCACACAGCCAGGAATAAGAGGCGCTTGATAGCTCAGTAAGATGCAATCTCCTCACTAGTCACTTGCATGACTAGCTTGTAGCGTGATTAGGCTCCTCCTCCCTACGCGTTACGTCGAAGTCACTCGACTTCTTCATGGGATCCCATGAATAAGTCGAGTGACTTCGACGTAACGCGTAGGGAGGAGGAGCCTAATCACGCTACAAGCTAGTCATGCAAGTGACTAGTGAGGAGATTGCATCTTACTGAGCTATCAAGCGCCTCTTATTCCTGGCTGTGTGAGTGCAGATTTTACTTGATGTTTCTATTTCCAGTAGGGATGTCTGCGCTATGATTGTTTTCTTTGTTTCTTATCATATCGCTACATGCAAGTGAAACAGCTGACAGCTCTCGTTGGTGTGGACAAGTTTATGCTCATCACGTATATTGACTTCAATTGTGACTAAGCAGTTCATAGGATTATTGTTGAGACCTGGCATTCAGCTTTGTACACAGACCTTTTTATTTGTATTCTATCACAGAAGCCCTCATATATATTTTTTTGGGAATACTATTGTGAATTATATTTGTATTTTTTGATATCCTATAATATTTCACTTTTTTTTTTTTTTTTTTGTACTAATGCAGATCACAATAGTTTATTGATACCTACTTTTTGAGGTATTGTTTCACTCAGTTTATTTTTGCTTATTCACGGTGACATCACTTTAGGATTGTAGGTTCTAGGTTTCCAGCGCACTATTATATTTCAAACACTTGATTTTTGAGAAACACAGATTTTTTCACTTAGAATGGTTGCAGCTGATACCAATTGATCACCCTCGATTTGTCTACATTGTGCCGAGTAGCGCTCTAATACATATTATATTATATACCTGGCGGCTACTGCTTCTCTTCGGAAGTCTGACTCACTGTTTGTATCTGTCTCTGGTCCGAAACAGGGCCAAGTGGTGTCGTCTGCCACCATTTCTAGGTGGATCAGACAGTTATACAGGCCTATGCCATTAAGGGGCGGGCGCCTCCCTTCCCGGTTACGGCGCATTCCACCAGGGCAATTGGTGCTTCCTGGGCTTTCCGACATCAAGCGTCGGTTGCACAAGTGTGCAAGGTGGCGACCTGGTCGTCCGTTCATACCTTTTCAAAATTCTACAAGGTTAATGTGGCTGCCTCTTCGGATGTTTCCTTCGGCCGCAAAGTGTTGCAGGCCGCTGTTTAATGTTGCAACTCCTCCGTTGAGGAGCTCTGCTGGTTTGGAGTGAAGTTTTGGTTGTTCCTTTACTATTTTGCTCCCACCCTTTTCTTATACTGCTTTGGGACGTCCCACACGTAATCAGTATGAGAGCTGTGTCAGTCCATGGATGATAAGAGACAATAGGATTTTTGTACTCACCGTAAAATCCGTTTCTCTGACGTCCATGGACTGACACAGCACCCACCCTTCCTTTTTAAGGTTTGTACTGCTTTGTTACGAACTGAGGCTGCTAGCTGCAGGTGGGAGGGTAATGTCTGGAGGGACCGCCCTCCTGGGCGGGGCTGTTCAGCTCTGGTTTGTTCTAGAATGTTTTAACATCTAACATTCTGCCTAGGTCTTCTCCTGCAAGCAGGGACATATACCCACACATAATCAGTATGAGAGCTGTGTCAGTCCATGGACGTCAGAGAAACGGATTTTACAGTGAGTACAAAAATCCTATTTTTTTACTCACCGTAAAATCCTTTTCTCTGAGTTTTATGGACGGACACAGCACCCACCCCTCCTTTTTAAGTTTGTACTGCTTTTTGACGAACTGAGCTGCTGAGTGCAGGCTGAGGGGATATAGCCAGTAGGACCGCCCCCTGGGCGGGGCTGTTCAGCTTTGATGTTAACACATTCTGCCTAGTCACTCCTGATTGAAGGCTAATACCCACTTTGTCAAGATTAAGGCTGTGTCCGTCCATGAAGTCAGAGAAACGGATTTTACGGTGAGTAAAAAATCCTATTTTATTTTTTTTCTGCTTTCACTACATCAACTTCATGGACAACATGTTCACTTGCGGCCTACTATATACCACCAATTTTCAGATGCCATTGTAACAAGATATTCCCTGTACCTGTCAGTTGTCATAATGTTCTGACTGATCTGTGTATATAGTCCACAGTATTAGGCAGTTCTCATAGTCCTTCCAATGCTGAAAAAACCCAATGAATATCAAATAATCATTCACACTTGTTTTATCCATGTTAGTGTGGTAACAACCGTGCAGTCTCTCGTGCCAAAAAATCTATCCTGTGATGTGCAGACACAATTCTATGCTCCCCTCTTGTGCCCACACTCGCCAGACGGTATGGACCCCATGTATAAGCATGCAAGTCAGATGTGCCTTGTATGCTGATTTATACAGATGTATGCTCTCCAATCTCCTGCCTTTGCCAATTCAGGTTGTGGAGAAGACCCCGTGTCATATATATATATATATATATATATATATATATATATATATATACATACATACATACATACATACATACATACATACATACATACATACATACATACATACATACATACTCTCACAAAAGTGAGTATGCCCCCTCACATTTTTTTGTAAATATTTTATTAGATCTTTTCATGTGACAACACTGACGCTTTGCTACATTGTAAAGTAGTAAGTGTACAGCTTGTATAACAGTGTAAATTTGCTGTCCCCACAAAACAATGCAACACGCAGCCATTAATGTCTAAACTGCTGGCAACAAAAGTGAGTACACCCCTAAGTGAATGTCCAAATTGGGCCCAATTAGCCATTTTCCCTCCCCGGTGTCATGTGACTCGTTAGTTTTACAAGGTCCCAGGTGTGAATGGGGAGCAGTTGTGGTAAATTTGGTGTTATCGCTCTTTCACTCTCATACTGGTCACTGGAAGTTCAACAAGGGCCCCTCCATGGCAAAGAACTCTGAGGATCGGAAAAAAAGAATTGTTGCTCTACAAAAAGAT
Source organism: Rana muscosa (assembly GCA_029206835.1). Lineage (NCBI taxonomy): Eukaryota > Metazoa > Chordata > Amphibia > Anura > Ranidae > Rana > Rana muscosa. The sequence goes on from CM055122.1 coordinate 823,397,015, forward strand.
GTAATAGGCTATAAGAAGATTGCCAAGACCCTGAAACTGCCAAGACCATACAGCGGATTAACAGGCCAGGTTCCACTCAGAACAGGCCTTGCCATGGTCGACCAAAGAAGTTGAGTGCACGTGCTCAGCATCATATCCAGAGGTTGTCTTTGGGAAATGGATGCATGAGTGCTGCCAGCATTGCTGCATAGGTTGAAGGGGTAAGGGGTGAGGGGTCAGCCTGTCGGTGCTCAGACCATACGCTGCATCAAATTGGTCTGCATGGCTGTCGTCCCAGAAGGAAGCCTCTTCTAAAGATGATGCACAAAGGACGCAAACAGTTTGCTGAAGACCAGCAGACTACGGACATGGATTACTGGAACCATGTCCTGTGGACTGATGAGACCAAGATAAACGTATTTGGTTTAGATGGTGTCAAGCGTGTGGGGCGGCAACCAGGTGAGGAGTACAAAGACAAGTGTGTCTTGCCTACAGTCAAGCATGGTGGTGGGAGTGTCATGGTCTGGGGCTGCATGAGTGCTGCTGGCACTGGGGAGCTACAGTTCATTGAGGGAACAATGAATGCCAACATGTACTGTGACATACTGAAGCAGAGCATGATCCCCCCCTCCCTTCGGAGACTGGGCCGCAGGGCAGTATTCCAACATGATAATGACCCCAAACACACCTCCAAAACAGCCACTGTTTTGCTAAAGAAGCTGAGGGTAAAGGTGATGGACTGGCCAAGCATGTCTCCAGACCTAAACCCTTTTAAGCATCTGTGGGGGCACCCTCAAACAGAGGGTGGAGGAGCGCAAGGTCTCTAACATCCACCAGCTCCGTGATGTCATTATGGAGGAGTGGAAGAGGACTCCAGTGGCAACCTGTAAAAGCTCTGGTGAACTCCATGCCCAAGAGGGTTAAGACAGGGCTGGAAAATAATGGTATAAAGAAAAAAAGTTGCGCTAAACGTACAAAAATTACTTAATATCTTAGTAAAAAAATATTAATTGGAAATGAGCAAGCTGATTCAGAAGGACTGGATGAACATGCAAATTAAACAAATATGTAATGTGAAAGTGAAAACAATAAAAAACCTTATAGAAAAGATCTAACATGTGAAGAGCACAACAGCTCTCCAAATAAACGCTGTGAATAGTTAAATTGACCCCAAAAAAAACACAACAATAACACAGTTCATAAGTTCATAGATGTATGCAAAAAAGATTCAGAGAAGGGGTCCTCCACCGTATTCGGTATAATCCGTGATGAATAAAACACCAAAGAAGTAGTGATAGAGAAACCTCCACCGATACACACACTGCCGCTTACCGCAGGTAAATGATCCCTTATGACAGGGGATCTGGATGCGCCTGTGGCTAAATCCCTAGCCAGGGGTCTGTGGCAACCGCGTCCAGTCGTTGAAATGGCGTCCTAACCAGGAAGAGGCAACTCACAGTGGGTGGACATGCGATACCAGTATGGCAATGAACCAAGGAAAAAGGAGAAGATAAAACGCCCCTACAGTTTCGGGGTTGCGTGGGCGCGGTGACGTCAGCACTCGACGCCTCCCTACGCGTTTCGTCACAAGCAGACGTGTTCACGGGTTACGAGGGAAATGATGGTGGCCACAGAAAATATTGACACTTTGGGCCCAATTTGGACATTTTCACTTAGGGGTGTACTCACTTTTGTTGCCAGCGGTTTAGACATGGCTGTGTGGAGTTCTTTTGCACTCACTACTTTACTTATATATATATATATATATATATATATATATATATATATATATATATATAATATATATATACTCACACACACTATCTCACAAAAGTGAGCACACCCCTCACATTTTTGTAAATATTTTATTATATCAGGACATGTTAGCATCCATATTTCCCTCATTGAACTGTAGCTCCCCAACGTCGGCAGCACTCATGCATCCCCAGACCATGACACTCCCACCACCATGCTTGACTGTAGACAAGACACCCTTGTCTTTGTACTCCTCACCTGGTTTCCACCCCACAGGCTTGACACCATCTGAACCAAATACGTTTATCTTGCTCTCATCAGACCACAGGACATGGTTCCAGTAATCCATGTCCTTAGCCCGCAGTTTGCCAAGACAAGAAGACTTTCTTTCTCGTACATCACGGGACACAGAGCGACATAGTCATTACTATGTGGGTTATATAGATACCTTCAGGTGCTGGCACTGGCAACTTCCAAAACCGGAAGTACCCTCCCCTATATAAGCCCCTCCCATCCGGGAGTACCTCAGTTTTTTGCCAGTGTCTAAGGTGTTGGCCAAGAAGTAACATGTGTTTTTCACTGAGCTTGCGTACAGGTTCTTTTGGGCCTCAGTAAGCTATTCCGGATCCGACCAAAAAAGCTTCATAGCTAAACTGTCGGTACCCGGGCCTTGCAAGAGAAGAGCAAGGTTTTGCCTGTAATGCCTCTCTTAGGAGGGCTGGACCCTGGGATCCAGAGCTCTGGTCATACCCACGACCAAGATGTTTTCTGTGCAGGGTGCTATACAGGTCCAGGGGAGTGGAATCCTTGGGAACCCGGTCCCTGAAGGTTTAATTACAATGCCTGCCGTGATAGGTGAAGTTTGGGCTTCTGTGGACCAAACAGAGTCCTGCGGCGAGGAAAAGGTAAGTGGGGGCCCTCAGGAACTTGGTTCTATTGGGGGACCCCCAAGCCTAATTTGTCTTTCTGCCTGTTACCTAAGGTATTCCCGCTAATATCTGTGCATGCCTGTTACTACTAAGAAAATTTTAAAAATGTTAATAGTGGACAAGAAAAAAATAAAAAAAAATGGTAAGACCGCGGTACCTGTGTTAAACACAAGAGGCCGCTATGGTTCTTTTTTCTTGTAATGTGGATTTTTTTCTTCCAAAGTCAAATCCAGGCAGTTGGTAAGTTCTCTGCTGGGAAGCTGTCTCCTCTGCCCTGTTGCTGCGCTCATCCATCCCCGGGCCCTGCGGCAGGGACCCTGGCTCCCATCTAGCTCCTTTTTTTTTTTTTTTTTTTTAAAAGAGCACCGAAGGCGCGCGTGCGCGTGCAAGCGCCTCTATATATAGAGGCGATCTGGAAAAAGGGGCGGAGCTGGTGGATGACGCTCGGTGTGCGCCGCGGCGCTACTGCGCATGTGCGGGCGTCCAGCGTGTTTAAAGGCACAATCACAGCTGGCTATTGAAGTGCACAGACAGAGCTAGCAACAGTAAATAAGGCACACAGAGGCGGTTGGTGCAGGCATCCCCTAGAAAGGCACTTTAGTAGACACCAACTGTTATATAGCAGCAAATTGTGCTAGACTATTATCAGTAAAAGTGGTGTATTACGGCTGGAATACCTCAGCTTTGGGCTTAGGAATATGCCGTCCAGAAGCTCCGGAACTAAATCTTCCAGGAAGCGAAGGGGGTCTCCATCGGGCTCTGAGGATCTTGGGCATGCTTCTGCTGCACCAGTCTCCCCTGAAAATTCAGAGGTTAGTGACCGTAGAGACCCCGCAGGAGTACCTGGTACTGTGGCTGTCCTCAGTTCACCTGCTCCTGTGTATATAACAGAGGAGGTTTTTTCCTCAGCTCTGGGAGGATTAGAAGAGAGATTGTCAACATTGATCGCTGCCTCCCTGTCACAGGGAAAGCACGCCCGATCTCCGTCTCCTCCTTCAGAGTGCCTGTTAGCGGAGCAACAGTCCCATACAGGGATCAACCTGCCTGAAGGGGATCAGGATGAGGTTGATTCTGTTATAGAGGAATCAACAGTGGAGGAACCTTTCTCAGCATCTCAAGCTGAAAGATTATGGGTTCAGTCTCTGACTAACATGGTCCGATCAGCATTTAAAATGCACCTTGCGGAACCATCAATCACTACTGTCTCCTCGCTGGGGTCGCTAAAAGCTCCCCAGACTGTCTGTTCCTTTCCACTTCACCCTTTACTAGAAGGGCTCATTTACCAGGATTGGGAACATCCTGATAAAATATTTACTCCCCCCAAGAGATTTCCGGTGGTCTATCCCATGGAGGATAAGTTCATCAAAAAATGGAGGGTCCCTACAGTGGACGCAGCCATCTCTTGTGTGAATAAATCACTGACATGTCCAGTGGATAATGTCCAAATGTTCAAGGACCCAATAGATAAAAAATTGGAGTCCTTATTAAAATCTGCTTTTTCTACAGCAAGCTTGGTGACACAACCAGCAGTGGCAGCTATTGGGGTCTGCCAAGCAGTGAAGGATCAGTTGAAACAGGTCTTAAGGGACTTGCCAGATCAGCAGGCCCTTGCCCTAGCTGATCTACCTAGAGCCTTATGCTTTGCGGTTGACACCATAAAGGATTCAATCCATCAGGCCTCCCGCCTTACGCTGTCTGTAGTACATATGCACAGGCTTCTATGGCTCAAAAACTGGTCTGCTGAAGCTCCCTGTAAAAAATTGCTGTTTAGCTTCCCATTTCATGGTGACCGCTTATTCGGGGAAGACCTGGACAAATATATCCAGAAAATTTCCAGCGGTAAAAGTACACTCTTGCCGGTTAAAAACAGAGTTAGAGGTCCCTCTTTTAAGAGGCCTGCTTCTCCAGTCCCTGGGGCATCGGCTGTGAAACAGTTCCGACGGCCTCCTCGGTCAAATCCCGGGGGTAAAAATCAGGGACAATCGCAGGGTAATAAGAAACCCTGGGTCAGGAGAGGTACAAAACCTCCCCCAAAGTCAAATTCATGAAGGGTTGCCCCCACTCAATCGGGTGGGGGGAAGACTCCAGTTGTTCGCAGAGACCTGGCGGGACACGATCAGAGACAGATGGGTGCTCTCCGCAGTAAGTCTGGGATACAGATTGGAGTTAAAAGACTCTCCTCCTTCCCATTTTATGAGGTCAAACGTGCCAAGGGATCCCCGGAAGAGAGAGTCCCTCCTGTTGGCACTAGAACAACTATTGCTCCAAGGAGTAATTATGGAGGTTCCCCTGGAAGAATGGGGGTTCGGGTTTTACTCAAACCTCTTTACAGTCCCGAAGCCAAACGGGGACGTGAGGCCCATATTAAATCTAAAAGGGCTAAACAAATTCCTACATATCAGGACTTTCCGGATGGAGTCGATCCGATCGGTGGCCACTGCCCTACAAGGGGAGGAATGGTTAGCCTCGATTAACTTTAAAGATGCTTATTTGCACATTCCCATCTTTCCAGTCCACCAAAAATTTCTACGCTTTGCAGTAGAAGGGCGCCATTTTCAGTTCAGAGCCTTACCCTTCGGTCTGGCCACAGCACCACGATTGTTCACAAAAATTCTGGCCCCATTCTTGGCCAATCTAAGAACACAAGGTGTAACGATAATGGCATATCTAGACGACTTGTTGCTGATAGACCACTCAGTGAAAAAACTAGAAGTGGTCGTTCACAAGACAATCAAGTATCTGGAATCTCACGGTTGGATTATGAACCGAGACAAGTCAGCCCTAAAACCAGTCAAAAGTCTGGAATACTTGGGGCTAAGGCTGGATTCAGGCCAGAGGAAAATATTCTTGCCTCGAGAAAAGGTGTTGTCTTTGAGAGATTTGATCCACCTAGTGGGTACAAAAAGACAGCCGTCCATACGCCTGTGCATGAGGCTGCTGGGAAAAATGGTGGCATCATTCGAAGCAGTACCCTATGGTCAATTCCATTCAAGGAATTTGCAAAGGGCCATACTGTCAGCCTGGAACAAAAAAGTTCAGGCCCTAGACTTACCAATGTCCTTGTCCCCTTCCGTTCGCAAGAGCCTCCGTTGGTGGTTGGTTCTCCAGAATCTGGAAAAAGGGAAATCCTTCAGTCCGATTTCTTGGAAGGTGGTCACTACAGATGCCAGCCTTATAGGCTGGGGAGCAGTACTGGAGCAATGGTCTCTCCAGGGCAGATGGTCGGATGCAGAAAAGGTCCTGCCCATCAATCTCTTAGAGATACGAGCAGCCCGGTATGCCCTAGTAGCATGGACATCCAAACTCCAAGGGTCCCCTGTCAGAATTCAATCAGACAATGCCACAGCAGTGGCATATATCAATCATCAGGGTGGCACCAGGAGTCGTGCAGCCCAGAGGGAAGTAAATTACATCCTGAAATGGGCAGAAAGATATGTCCCAGCCATATCCGCGGTCTTCATTCCAGGAGTGGAGAATTGGAAGGCGGACTTTCTAAGTCGCCAACAATTATGCCCAGGGGAATGGTCCCTTCACCCCGAGGTTTTCCGGACAATATGTCAGCGGTGGGGAACACCGGATGTAGATCTGCTAGCATCCAGATTCAACGCAAAGGTGGACAGGTTTGTCTCTCGGACAAGGGATCCCCTAGCTTGCGGCTCGGATGCCCTAGTGTTCCCTTGGGATCAGTTCAAGCTGATATATGCATTCCCACCGCCACAATTGTTACCTCGATTACTCCGCAGAATCAGGGTAGAAAAGAAACCAGTGATTCTGGTGGCTCCAGCGTGGCCCCGAAGAGCATGGTACGCGGAGATTGTAAAAATGTCAGTGGGGAGTCCTTGGACTCTCCCACATTGTCCGGACCTGCTTTCGCAAGGACCGATATACCACCCTTCCTTACCAGCCCTAGGTTTGACGGCCTGGCTATTGAAGCCCACATTCTAAAAAAGAGAGGGCTCTCTAATCCTGTGGTATCTACCATGATCAATGCCAGGAAGCCGGTATCCAGGCAGATCTACTATAGAATCTGGAAGGCGTACATCGCGTGGTGTGAGGCCAAGAAATGGCATCCACGTAAGTACGTAATAGGTAGGATTCTGGACTTCCTACAGTGGGCTGTAGATAGGAAGCTTGCCTTGAGTACTATCAAGGGTCAGATTTCGGCCTTGTCAATTTTTTTTTTAAAGGCCCTTGGCTTCGCATTCTCTAGTCAAAGCCTTTATACAAGGAGTGATGCGTATTAATCCTCCGGTTAATATTCTCATATGTCCATGGGATCTAAACCTGGTTCTGTCGGTTCTACAGAAACAACCATTTGAACCATTACAGCATATTTCCTTGGTTCTTCTCACCAGGAAATTGATTTTTCTAGTAGCCATTTGTTCGGCTAAAAGTGTCGGAATTAGCCGCTATGTCCTGTAAAGAGCCATATCTGGTTATCCATAAGGACAGAGTAATGTTACGTCCTCATCCAGCCTTTCTTCCTAAGGTGGTATCGAGGTTTCATTTGAACCAAGATATGGTTCTTCCTTCTTTTTTCCCCAAACCTAGTTCGGTAGAAGAAAAGTTATTGCATTCTTTGGATGTAGTAAGAGCAGTTAAAGCTTATCTAAAAGCCACTGCTCAGATTCGCAGAACGGATACTTTGTTTATTCTGCCGGAAGGCCCCAGAAAGGGTCAGGCAGCGTCAAAATCTACTTTAGCCAAGTGGATTCGACAGGTCATAATGCAAGCCTATGGCTTGAGAAGGAGACCGCCTCCGTTCAAAGTTAGGGCGCACTCCACGAGAGCAGTTGGAACTTCATGGGCAGTGCATCACCAGGCCTCCCTGGCTCAGATCTGTAAGGCCGCAACATGGTCTTCAGTACACACGTTTACTAGGTTCTACCAGGTGGACGTTAGAAGTCAGGAGGATGTCGCCTTTGGGCGCAGTGTGTTGCAGGCCGCAAAAGATCCTCATGTCTGATAGCGCTCAGCTTATGTATGGTGTATCCCCCCCTCATTGGGCATTGCTTTGGGACGTCCCACATAGTAATGACTATGCCGCTCTGTGTCCCGTGATGTACGAGAAAGAAAATAGGATTTTTATAACAGCTTACCTGTAAAATCCTTTTCTTGGAGTACATCACGGGACACAGAGCTCCCACCCCTCTTTTGGGGACACTTATTGCTTTGCTACAAAACTGAGGTACTCCCGGATGGGAGGGGCTTATATAGGGGAGGGTACTTCCGGTTTTGGAAGTTGCCAGTGCCAGCACCTGAAGGTATCTATATAACCCACATAGTAATGACTATGTCGCTCTGTGTCCCGTGATGTACTCCAAGAAAAGGATTTTACAGGTAAGCCGTTATAAAAATCCTATTTTCTTGTGCATCATCTTTAGAATAGGATTCCTTTTGGGACGAAAGCCATGCAGACCAATTTGATGCAGTGTGTGGCGTATGGTCTGAGCATTGACAGGCTGACCCCCCCCCCCCACCCCTTCAACCCCTGCAGCAATGCTGGCAGCACTCATACGTCTATATACCAAAGACAAACTCTGGATATGACGCTGAGCACGTGTACTCCACTTGTTTGGTCGACCATGGCGAGGCCTGTTCTAAGTGGAATCTGTCCTGTTAATCCGCTGTATGGTCTTGGCCACCGTGCTGCAGCTCCGTTTCAGGGTCTTGGCCATCTTCTTATAGCCTAGACCATCTTTATGTAGAGCAACAATTCCTTTTTTTCAGGTCCTCAGAGTTCTTTGCCATGAGGTGCCGTGTTGAACTTCCTGTGACCAGTATGAGAGAGTAAGAGCGATAACACCAAATTGATAACACCAAATTTAACACACGTGCTCCCCATTTGAACCTGAGACCTTGTTACCCTAATCAAAGTCAGTCAGCCAATTGGGGGAGAGGGGGCGGGGCCAGGTCGGGGGTTCCGTGTCTGAATGGATACACGGAGCTCTGATTCGGCTTGGGTGACTCCCTGCAGCAAGCTGCTGGCTGAGGGGCACTCAAAAGAGGGACTAGGAGCAGCAAAGAGGGACCCGAGAAGAGGAGGATCCAGGCTGCTCTGTACAAAACCAACTGCACAGATGAGGCAAGTATAACATGTTTGTTATTTAAAAAAAAAACAAGCCTTTACAATCACTTTAAGCCCCCGAGTGCTTAAACTATACATGTGCTGTGGACTATACAGTATATGTCACTAAATCTATATGATATATGCATGTTTTGAAGGAGTAATGGTATTGGATGCAGCATTTAAAGTGGTATTGTGAGAACACATGAATAGCTATAAGCTAGACCTAATAACTTCAAGCGGTAGTGCTGTGAGTAGTGTGTTTGTTTTTTTTGTTTTTTCATTTGCAATTATATGTGAAAGCTGCTTTTGATATCCTCCAAAGTTGGAGCACATATATCATATTGGCTAGAATAGATTAAGGGCAGGTATGCCCACCCCTCCTTAAAGGTATAGGAATGTACTGGACACTAAGCAGTAGCACAATGGCAGCAAAAGAATTTGGTGCATTCTCTCACCAATAGTACAAAAAAATGGTAACCACCCCTAGCAATAACTGGCCTTTACAGCAAGGAGCACATGGAAGGGCGGCGTACATTATATTGTCAAAAGTATTGGGACACCTGCCTTTACACGCAGATGAACTTTAATGTTATCTCAGTCTTCGTCAATAGGGTTCAATATTGGGTTGGCCCACCCTTTGCAGCTATAACAGCTTCAACTCTTCTGGGAAGGCTGTCCACCAGGTTTAGGAGTGTGTACTTGGTAATGTTTAACCATTCTCCCAGAAGCGCATTTGTAAGGTCAGGCACTGATTTTGGACAAGAAGGCCTGGCTTGCAGTCTCCGTCCTAATTCATCCCAAAGGTGTTCTATCGGGTTGAGGTCAGGACTCTGTGCAGGCCAGTCAAGTCCCTCCACCCCAAACTCGCTCATCCATATCTTTATGAACCTTGCTTTAGTTTTTAGTTGTTTGGTTTTTTTTCTATTTACTGCAGCGCTTTATTTTCCTTACACAATGATGTGTATTCCGGGAGTTACAATTTTTTTTTCTCAACTTCAGGATGACTTACAAATTTTGGTTCTTCTACTGTCATGTGAGAACATTAAGGCAACATACAAAAAATTTTTACATAAATTAACTTGGATGAATAAATTTACAGGTGTAACTGCAATAAATTGTAACTTCTTCAGACCCGTTCAATGATGTGAATACAAACTGGACGAAGAGAGAAAAAACAAGAACCTGTTCTAAGGCCTGGATGCCGTTTCTTTCGAACTGTACTAGAAAAAAGTGGCAAAAAAACTGAAGTCATAAATTCCTTCATGAACTCTTACCAGCCTCAGACATGGAATTCTGGAATATTAAGCGCTAAAAATTGGTTATCTGGAAGCCTAAACCTCAGATACCCTGTACACATCTCCCACCTTGACTCCCCCGGGACCCTTCCCGGAGAAGTGTCATTCACAATACTGTCGCAGATCGGCAGCCTTTCACAGAAATGCATTTCTTATGCCGCGTACACACGATCGTGATTCACGGCGGTGAAACACTGCAGTGAATCGCGACAGGAAAAACGAAGGAACGGCTTGTTCCCCCACACGGCCGGTTTTTCCCGTCATTTTTTCTCTTGTGAGAAAAAACGACCGTGTGTAGGCTCCGCGGCAGTGTTTCCCAATGGGAAAACTGCAGCGGAAAAAAATGACAGGAGTCACGAGAAAAATTAGAGCATGTTCTAATTTTTCTCATCGTGATTAATGACGTTTTTCCCGTCGGGAAAAACTGCAAAAAGCCCACACACGGTCGTTTTTCTCGTCCAAAGGAAAAAATGTCATTTTTCCCGACGGGAAAAATGATCGTGTGTACGCGGCATTAGACGTTTAAGGCTTAAAAGGAGACACCCAAGACGGAATGCCAAGCGGAGTTTTATATCAGAGGTGTGTACAGGGTATGATATGCTAGCACTGACACCACGGGAATAGTTGCATATTGGGGAGAGACAGTTCCGAAGTCTTTCATTACAAAAAGAAAACAGAATCCCCCAACAGGTGACTTTAGAGTGTCTCACATTCAGAGGGCAAGTTCATTTTGGATGTTGGCTCTATTCCAGTTTCACGAGGCTAGCATGAGGCGTACACATTTGCCGAAGCAAATATTTAACACTTTGAACAACTCATGCAGCAAATGCAACGCATCTGCTAGCAGTCCGTTTTTAAAAGCATTTGCGGTGGACGATGGATGGGCCGGACTCATCGTATTCCTGCTTGCTGATCCACATCTGTTGGAAGGTGGAGAGGGAGGCCAAGATGGAGCCACCAATCCAAACGGAGTATTTGCGCTCAGGTGGTGCAATGATCTTTATTTTCATTGTGCTAGGGGCCAGGGCGGTGATTTCCTTCTGCATTCTGTCAGCATACCAGGGTACATGGTGGTACCTCCAGACAGCACAGTGTTGGCATACAGGTCCTTACGGATATCTACGTCGCACTTCATGATTGAGTTAAATGTGGTTTCGTGAATGCCGCATGATTCCATACCCAAGAAGGATGGCTGGAAGAGGGTCTCTGGAAACCTGAACCTCTCGTTTCCGATGGTGATGACTTGTTCGTCGGGCAGCTCATAGCTCTTCTACAGGGATGAGGAGGAGGCAGCGGTGGCCAGCTCCTGCTCGAAGTCCAGGGCGACGTAGCAGAGCTTCTCCTTGATGTCATGCACAATTTCTTTTTCAGCTGTGGTGGTGAAGCTGTAGCCTCTCTCGGTCAGGATCTTCATGTGGTAGTCTGTCAGGTCACGGCCAGCCAAATCCAGATGCAGGATGGCGTGGGGCAGGGCGTAATCTTCATAGATGGGCACTGTGTGGGTCACACCATCACCTGAATCCATCACGAAACAAGTGGTACGACTGGATGCGTACAGGGACAGCACAGCCTGGATGGCAGCATATATGGCGGGGGTGTTGAATGTCTCACATGATCTGTCACCTTTTCTCTGTTGGCTTTGGGGTTCAGGGGGGCTTCTGTGAGAAGGACAGGGTGTTCCTTAGGGGCGACACACAGCTCATTGTAGGTGTGATGCCAGATCTTCTCCATATCATCCTAGTTGGTTACAATGCTGTGTTCGATGGGGTACTTCAGGGTCAGGATACCTCTTATGCTCTGGGCTTCATCACCTACTTAGCTGTCCTTCTGTCCCATACCAACCATGACACCCTGTCTGGGGCATCCAACGATTGAGGGGAAGACAGCACGGGGAGCATCATCTCCAGCAAAGCCGGCTTTGCACATACCAGAGCCATTGTCAATGACGAGTGCGGCAATTTCTTCTTCCATTTTTCTGGTGGTGTGAGGGTGTTCCTGGTGCGGGAGAATTCGGTAGGTGAGATGCTGTCAGCATGAACCTTGCTTTGTGCACTGGTGTGCAGTCATGTTGGAACAGGAAGGGGCCATCCCCAAACTTTTCCCACAAAGTTGGGAGCATGAAATTGTCCAAAATGTCTTGGTATGCTGACACCTTAAGAGTTCTCTTCACTGGAAGGAAAGGCCAAGCCCATCCCCTAAAAAACTCCACAACCATAATCTCCCCTCCATCGAATGATTTGGAGGGACGGCCAAATACTTTTGGCAATATAGCATGGATTAGCGAGTTTGGGGTGGAGGAACTTGACTGGCCTGCACAGAGTCCTGACCTCAACCCGATGGAACACCTTTGGGATGAATTGGAGCAGAAGCTGTGAGCCAGGCTTTTTTGTCCAACATCGGTGCCTGACCTCACAAATGCTCTTCTGGAAGAACAGTCAAACCTTCCCAAGTACTCCTAAACCTTGTGGACAGCCTTCCCAGAAGAGTTGAAGCTGTTATAGCTGCAAAGGGTGGGCCAACTCAATATTGATCTTCATGGACTAAGACTGGGATGCCATTAAAGTTCATGTGCGTGTAAAGGCTTCCAATACCTTTGACAATATAGTGTGTTTCAAAAAATAACAAAGACATTAAACTCCATAAAGACATTAGTTCATATTGTGCAAAGAAGCAATTTCCTTTATAAACTGGAAATGTATCTCTAATAATGACAGGTATTAATAATTTCATCTGGGTTTGCCTGTGTAATGTAATGCAGTTTTTCAGCCACTCCCAGAATCTAATTACTGGTATTTGGTACTCAGGACTGGTTAGTGCTGAAAATCCAGCAGCTATCAATACGTTTTCTTTTCCAGAGAAAAAATGGACTGTTCACATTCTAAAGTTTCCTTGGAAAGCTGCAGTGGAAATGCCTTTCTGGAGTTACTACACAGACAACTTCACCTTGATCTATCACAATTAACAAATATCTTTCAGCATAAGGTTGTGAAAGAAACTACTTGCACAGTGACCTCCATCCACTTTTGCAAATTAAGATCCAATCTTTCTTGTGTCCTCCCTTCAGGGACTTGTTAGGTTTGACCATATGCTTATATGGTCAAACCTAACAAGTGAAGCAAAAGCTGGGTGATTCTCTGCCTGAAGCTAGAGGCAGAAGTGCCATAGATGATCTCACACAGTAGATGTTTAGCTGTGAGGCTGTAGGGACAGGAATTGTATTGCAATATCTTAGGAGTATTTAAGACAAAGGAGTTGATTTACTAAAGTTGGAGAGTGCAAAATGTGGTGCAGTTGTGTATGGTGGCCAATCTGCTTCTAACATCACCTTGTTCAATTAGGCTTTGACAATAAAACCTGTAATCTGATTGGTTTCTATGCAGAGCTGCACCAGATTTTGCACTCTCCAGTTTTAGTGAATCAACCCCAAAATGTAAAAAAAAAACATTCCAGGTATTGTTTGGGCACAATCAACATTTCCAGGTCTTTCCTGTAAGATGGCTAATAAACACGTGTGTACATATTATTGTAGACCCTTTTAATATATTTTTTTACTGTATATAATGAGAATTGTGAATAAAACTGGAATAAACCGAAGATTTAATCTGCTTTTTTATTTGGCAGTCTCTGGTTCCTCATTTCTCCCCTCACCAATTTTGCTAATGAAATGTTTAAATAAAACCTTTTCTGTTGGTGACATACCTTATTTTAGACTTGGTGGCATAATCATTGAGTCCCTGTGCTTTCAATGCAGACAGATAATTGGTTGGAAGGGTCAGCAGGATGCTGTACATAACTTGCTGAAATCATCACAAGAGCCCTTAGTCCTCATGCAAAGCGTTAGCTGGCTCTTGGGAGATTTTGTGCAAAAAAAATTCCTTGATCTGTGCAGGCAAGTCTGTAGAAGGGGGCATTCCTAGGCAGGTTGCATTTGCATGCAGACTCCCCTAGATAATCATCACATATAATGCTGTGAGCCCATGATTGAAAGAACTGAAAGGGGCCTACCAGGGACAGTCGGGCAGGTGAGGAAAGAACTAGATGATGCTGGACACCCTGGTTGCTCTGACTTGCTGCAGCTTCTATTGCATACTGTGAGAAGTTCAGAGTGCAAATCAGAATTTTGGTACAGGGGAGAACCCTGTACAAGACTGAAGGTAGGTCCGGAGTTCAACTTTAAGTGCCTGGACAGCACTGCAAACACTTCTATACCCGTCCACAGGCCTAGCATTTAGAGCAATGGTTGTCAACTTTTGAGGTATAGGGTCCTCAACTGTGGCCCCCATACACCAAAAAAAAATGATGCACATAATGTTCATAATGTAATGCTAGAGAGGAAAGTTAAAGTCTGCATTTATAACAGAAGAAATGATGGTCAGACTGTGAACATATACAGTTTTGGGAACATGTTATATGAGACGATTAAGAGGACAGTGATATTACTCCTTTAAATATCCATGCTGCTACTCCAGTTCCAGATTGCTGGGGTCCAAGGCTGCTAAATATCAAAGGGATACTTGTGGCTTTCAGCTGCAAGTTAAGAACCTGGGACTTGGGGGCTTAATATATCCTTTTCTAAGGTGTTGTTTTTAACACCTGGGTGGTAGTGAGTCCCAAATTCTCGGTTGACTGTGATGGAAAGTTTACTAATGGCCTTGAGCAGCCAGATGCCTAAAAGTGCTAAATGTTGTGGCATTGCTGAGATTAAAGCTTTGGATGTTGTACGTCAATACTTCTATATTGGAACTTTTACACAGCTTTTGTACATCAGCCCTGGCTTGCTGTAATGTACTTTATTATAAACTTGTGCGACAGTGAGTTGTTTTGTAATATTACCCATAAGAACATGCTTTACGATTTTTTATTTAATTTTTTATTTATTTTTTAATAGGGAAAAGTCCACCTGGAGCTGAAACTAAATGAACTGATTACAGACAATGGATCTGTGCAGCAGCTTATGGTACAGTAAGTATATCTAGGCCTATGTAGTGAGTGGCATATTGCAAGTTTGTGTTGTGTTTCGTGGTCACTGCAACAAGCTCTGTAAAGCCACCAGGACACTTCCTTTTTTCCGTAACTTGCAAAGAGAGGAAGCGTAGGCGGCTGCATAGAGTGTTTGAATAAATACAAATGACTGTTAACCTCTTCCCATCTGCCAAGCATAAAAAGGCCATAAATTCACTGGGTGGAAACTTTTTTTATTTATTTGTTGTTCGCTGTATGCAAAGAGCCCCCCCCCCCCCTTACTATTTTGTAATGCATGCCAGCTCTAATTTATTTATATCTCTTGCGTTAAAAAAATAAATAAAAATATAGGGCTTGGTCATGTCATGCATGTTGAGCTGTGTTTTTTTTTTTTTTTTCTGTACACCACTGCACATGTATAGTGTGAAGAGGGCACATAGAAGACAATTGTTTACAACATATACATGCTTGGTGTTGTGAAAAAAAAAAAATCTCAATGGAAGTGGTGTGAACAAGGAAACCAGAGGCTGCCTTTCATAATGCAGAATTATGCATCCCAAACGATTACTGTACGCTTGGTCCATGCCTGTTTATCCACAGTATTTACCAAAGAAACCTCTGAATAGAAATATTTTGAATAGACCGCATTAGGGAAATTCATAAAGCGTGTCTGCAACACTATACAAATATCGGTGCGGGCGGCATATTCATAAACCTGTCGGAAACGGGTACATACATTTTGGGAGGCCTGAGTGTCTGTATGTCACTGTTGCTGGCACACAGATTGTAGTGGCTGAGTTTTATAGCTGAGTGGGCAAGCTTGATAAAGATTCAAAAACTCTTTGCCCATCGGGTCCCCTCTTCTTTTGATTGTCACATGGGCAGATCCACTGCCAATGGCTATAGAATCTGCCTGCTGTCAATTACAAGGAGAGAGTGGACCTGATTGGGAATGGGTCCCTCAGCTTCCCCATCAGGCTCTGCCCAATGGCAGCGTCACTGGTTTCTAGGAGTCTGTTGGCTGTGAAGCAAACATCCTTGACAACCAGTGACAGGTGGGGAAGAGGTAGCAGTTATAACGTACCGCTCTGCTGCCCAGGTTTACAGAGGCAGGCACTCTGCCTGTCTTTGCATGTCACAGTTTAGTTGGTCTGAATTATTTCCAGTTTTGTGTATGAACTGGAAGTGGTTCTTTTTGCATTTGGTAAAGCAATAGCACCTTTAAGAACGAACAATCTGCTACATGTTTTGCTAAAGCTAGGGAAACTGGAAGAATGGAGTTTTGAATCTGGTACAGGCCATACCTCAGGAAAGTGGCAGCAGTGCTTTTTTGAATCCCTGCTCCCACCATATGTTTCTCTGAGTAAGATAAATTATTTTAGAAAAGTGAAACTTGTTATCCTGTGTTTAATTTTAGCCCTCACCTTGTAAAACCACCCATTCATTTTAAAATGGATATGAAAGCCAAACCATTTGTGTATAACCCCTTGTTATAATTGATCACATTCCCTCTGTTCTCAGCTGCATTAAAGCTAGGGGAGGAGAAACGGCATCACACTGATCTTCTTTAATAGGTTTTTAACTCCGTTTTTTACCTCAATCCTGCTACTATACACATTAGTGATTACTAGCGGTTGATCACTAAATAGATAGAACAAATGTATCCCATGCATAAGATGGAGGTTCAAGGTGTGTGTGTGATTAGATTCTAGTACAGGCTGCTTGTGTAGCTTACAGTATGTAAGCTCCATATGTATAGCAATCTATCATAATCTTGGTAGGTAATCGCTAGTGATTTTCATAGCATGATTGAGATACTAAAAAATATCCTGAATAGCTCTAGCCATTAATACCGCCATTACAAATTTGTTTGCTGTAACTGATGAGATATGGCAACATTTATGAAGTAGGGTTTGGAGAGTATTGAAACGGCAGAATAAACTATTTCCTCTTATCGTCCATGGACTGACACAGCTTCTAATACTGTAACACGTGGGTATATGTCCCTGCTCGCAGGAGAAGATCTAAGCAGAATGTTAGATGTTAGAAACATACATTCTAGAAAAAAACAGAGCTGAACAGCCCTGCCCAGGGGGGCGATCCCTCCGGACATTACCCTCCTACCTGCAGCTGGCAGCCTCAGTTTTTTTTTCTGCCTAGCAGAAGAAGACGTGACTCTCTCTGGAGCCAGTCTCCTGGAAATTTTTAAAAAAATTTATTCCTTTGGGAATTTTATTTTTGAGACCTTCAATCAACTGTCGGCTGGGCAACAGGTTGGGTACACTAGTATCCTCGTAGTCTTCCCTGTCCGACCATCGAGCGTGCTGATCCTCGCCTTGTGTGCGTGAGACTCAGTTCACGACATGCCCCATGACTCCAGGGGTGGCCGGTGGGCTTTTATGCTCCCGCGGTCCTCACAAGATTGAACAGTACCTGCTGTATCTTTCACGGTGGACCAGGCCGACAGCTACTCAGTACTACTCTGTGATAGGTCTGTCTGAAACACACCAGTGGGTCCCTCTGGGATGGGCAAGTAGTCTCTCCTGTATCGGGTGAGTACATGCTGGCTGTGTTTCTCTGTATGTTTTTTTTTTCCCTGTCTCCCCCCTGTTATGCTGCTCTCTGCACCCTAATCTGGCGCTGTGCTGTGTGGGGGTGCCTGGGGGTCTCTCTGGCCTGGCGGGGGGGCGCTCATGTCTGTGTGCTGGGGCCTGTGAAAACGTGGGGTGTTTGGAGACGCCATTAGGCGCATTGACTGTATTTTGCTGCGCTCTGCGGCCATCTTGCCGCGGATCAATGGCGCAGTTTACATGCGGTCGGCGGCCATGTTCTTGGAGCTGCGTGCGCGTTCACTTTCGTTTTTGGCCTCTATCGCCGATGCTGCGGCGCAAATCTCCTCACACTCTCCTCAGGCTTCACTCGCGCTGGCAGTGCGGTGCATACAGCAGAGCTGAGCGGTCCTCTGAAGGGTTGGTGAGTCCTCTGGGTGTCCCCTCCTGAGTCAGCGCAGCCAGTGGGTGGACTGTTTATTCACTTTATTGTGCATAAGGTCTCAGAGGGTGGCGAGTATGGAGTCTGGTTCACCTGCTTTCCCACTCTTGTCAGAGGCAACAGGCAGTGCTCCTGCACCTGCGGTCCCTATGGACCAGTTGTCGGCAGTCCTGGAAACATTTCTTGTCAGGATGGAAGCGGTGTGCGAGCGTAAGGGAGCTAGCTATAAAGTGCCCTCTCCCCACACAATCTCCACATGGGGAGTGCTCTGATTCAGATATGGGCCTAGCTACTGCTGCTCAGGACCCTAGCTCTGAATATTTTAATGTTTTTGAACAGGACATTGCTTGTGAGGAAGATTTCAGTTCTGAGTCGGTAAATGACAGGGCGCTTGTAAGTGAACTCATTGATGCTGTGAGGGACACTCTCAAGCTGGATGCTGTGGCTGAGGTATCTCAGGCGGACGCTGTCTCCTTTTTGGTTCTTTTCAAGCTTTTCTTTTACACAGCTTCCTCACTGTTTCCTCACACGCTGCGTCGAGAGCAGCATGGATGATACAGTGGTACACAGTGACTTTATTCATTTATTTCTCTAGTCCCTGTGAGCCTTCTGTGTGATGTCCTGAGGCAACAACAGGGTCTCTGCACCTGTGGTTTCCCGCCATTTCCTGGGGAACACTCTGAGCTCTGACAGGACTACGGTCTGAGGTGTCAGAGGTTACCTTTTACCTGCATGCGGCTTCGGCAGCACATTTAAGCAGGTTGGAATGATACAGAGAAGATTATGCACCTCGGCGTCATAATTTAAACTTATCTTATAACTCTACACTGGATACATTCACAGTGTATGTATGTGTTATTGATCTCTGTGTCTGCGTGGGTTTCCTCCCACGTTCCAATGCTGTGTCTCCAGTGCCATACATGATATAAACATACACAATATGTTTTATACACGACTCTAAATACATTCACAGTATATGTATGTATTATACTCTGGGTCGGCGTTGGTTTCCTCTGGGTGCTCCGGTGTCCTCTCATGCTCTCACGGTACGTGCGCTTCGGCTCTCTGCACAATATAAACATGTTCAATATGTTTATTGCACATACTATTAATACTTACCACGTCTGCGTGGGTTTCCTCCGGGTACTCCGGTTTCCTCCAATGCTAATGCACAGCATAAACATGTGCACTATGTTTATTCACATGCTATCATTCCTACACGGTATCTGTGTGCTGTCTGCATGGGTTTCTTCCGGGTGTTCCGGTTTCCTCCCACGCTCTGACGGTATGTGCGCCTTTGGCTCTCTGCACAGTTTAAACATGTTCCATATGTTTATCACGCATACTATAATACCTACGCGGTATGTGTATGCAGTCTGAAACTTGTGCGATTTGATTATTCACATGCTAACATACCTACACGGTATGTGTGTGCAGTCTGCGTGGGTTTCCTCCGGGTCCTCCGGTTTCCGCCCACGCTACATGACATGCGTGCCTTCGGTGCCATACACAGTATAAACATACACATTATGTTTATACACAACACTAAATACATTCACAGTAGATGTATGTATTGTATTCTCTTGATCTGCGTGGAGTTCCTACGGGTACTCTGGTTTCCTCCTACGCGCCAACGGTGTGCGCGCCTTTGGCGCTATGCACACATAGACATGTTCAAAATGTTTATCACACATACTATAGTACTTACACGGTATGCGTATGCAGTCTGCTTGGGTTTCATCCGGGTGCTCTGGTTTTTCCCCCGCGCTCCAATGGTGTGCGCATTTTCAGCGCTATGCACAGCATAAACATGTGCAATTTTGTTTATTCGCATGCTAACATGCCTACACGATTGTGTACGCAGTCTGCGTGGCTGGTTTCCGCCCACGCCCCAATGATGTGCGCGCCTTCGTCACAGGCACCGTATAAACGTGTTTAATATGTTTATCCACACATACTAAACTACATACGCCGTATGTGGTTGTACTATGCTCTTCGTGGCTGAGGGGGTTTCCTCCCACGCTCTAATTGCGTGTTTTGACGCAATACACAGTATAAACTATGTGTTTGTACAATCAGCACTTATCAATGGAGTAGCTGCTGGATGGAGCATTGTCATAAGGATCCCTGGTATCAGGGGTACCACCTTCCACCTGCCCTTCGGTGGTGATCAGAAGCGCTGACTTGGACTGTGTTTGCCATGCTGAGATTAGCGTTACGCCCGTTAGTGGCTGCTGCGTCTCTGGCGTTTCTGAAGCTCAATGACTGGGCAAGAGCCTCTGTTTCATCTATCAGTCGACCAGCAGGTGCACTGAAACTGCTTTAGCCTCTAGGTTCTCTGTGTCTGGGGTGGGTTTTCGCCACCTGTAGAGGCTGAGTTACTGGTCCACTGACCGAGTTTCTAGGGAAGCTCTGTCAGGTTGCTTTTCTTGGCCAACAATTGAGGCACCCCGTAAGCCGGGGCCTCCCTTCTCCGATACATTGCGGGGTCTCCTTGGGATTATCATATCCATCCCGCTGCAGGACGGTCCTGTCGGCCGTGTGCATTCCAGAGGAAGGGTCCTTACATCCGGAGGTGTTTTCACCTCCTTTACCGGAGGTGGGGCACCGGATGTGGACCTTCTGGCCTCTCGACTCACTCGCAAGATGTCGAGATTCGTGGCCAGGTCCAGGAATCCTTGGGCAGACGTGTCAGACGCGTTGGTGGTGGCCTGTGGGGGCAGTATCGTCTGATGTATGCCTACCCCCTGCTACTGTTGTTGCCTCGCCTGCTTCGTAGAGTAGGGGTCGGGGCCATTCCGATGATCCTTGTTGCTCCAGAACGGCGACATTGGTACGCCGATCTAGTTCGGCTAGTTGCAGGCGTTCCTTGGCGACTGCCTATTTGGGTGGACCTTCTGTCTCATGGTCCCATACTTCATTGTGCTTTACAGTCCTTGGCTTTAATGGCATGGCTGTTAAAAGCCAGGTGCTGAGGGACCGAGGTCTCTCGGATTCGGTCATCTCATCTATGTTGTGGGCACGGAAGTCTTCCTCCAGAAAGTTCTATCACCGTACCTGGAAGGCTTACATCGCTATGTGCGAGGAGCTTGATGGCATCCACGGATGTATTACGTTCCCAAGATTTTGCTGTTCTTACAGCGTGGTGTGACCCAAAAGCTGGCCCTGCGTACCATCGAGGGTCGGATTTCGGACCGGGCTGTCTTTTTCAACGTCCACTAGGGGGCCATTCCTTAATTAGCACCTTTTGTGCAGGGGGTTCGCCATGTGATCCCCCCTGTCAAGCCTCCTCCCCCTCCTTGGGATCTGAATTTGGTGCTCTCAGTTCTCCAAGAACATCCCTTTGAAAATATCAGAGAGATTCCTCTGTTGACCTTGTCCCAGAAGGTGGCTTTCTTAGTGGCCATTACTTCTGTTCGACGGGTGTCTGAGTTGGCGGCCTTGTCCTGCAAGTCGCCTTACTTGGTCCTTCATAAGGATAAGGCGATGTTGCGCCCACGACCGTCTTTCCTTTCAAAAGGCGGTCTCGGCCTTTCACCTTAATGAGGACATTGTTCTTCCGTCCTGGTGTCCTCACCCATCACATCCCTGAGAGTTTGCGCTTCAGACATTGGATGTGGTACGAGCCTTACGGGTGTACCTGTCTGCTACTGTTTCCATTCGGAAGTCTGACTCACTGTTTGGCCCTGTTTTGGACCAGAGACAGACACAAACGGTGTCGTCTGACACCTTTTCTAGGTGGATCAGACAGACCGTTATACAGGCCTATGCCCTTAAGGGGCGGGCGCCTCCCTTTCCGGTTACGGCGCATTCCACCAGGGCAATTGGTGCTTCCTGAGCTTTCCGACATCAAGCGTCAGTTGCACATGTGTGCAAGGTGGCGACCTGGTCGTCCGTTCATACCTTTTCTAAGTTCTATAAGGTTGATGTGGCTGTGTCTTCGGATGCTTCCTTCGGCTGCAAGGGTTGCAGGCCGCTGTTTAAAGTTGCAACTCCTCCGTTGAGGAGTTCTGCTTGTTTGGAGTGGAGTTTGGTTTTTCCTTTACTACTGCTCCCACCCTCTTTCTGATACTGCTTTGGGACGTCCCACGTGTTTCAGTATTAGAAGCTGTGTCAGTCCATAGACGATACGAGAAAATAGGATTTTTGTACTCACCGTAAAATCCTTTTCTCTGACGTCCATGGACTGACACAGCACCCACCCTTCTTTAAGGTTTGTACTGCTTTGTTACGAACTGAGGCTGCTAGCTGCAGGTAGGAGGGTTATGTCCTTGGCGGGGCTGTTCAGCTCTTTTTTTTTCTAGAATGTATGTTTCTAACATCTAACATTCTGCCTAGATCTTCTCCTGCGAGCAGGGCCATATACCCAGGTGTTTCAGTATTAGAAGCTGTGTCAGTCCATGAACGTCAGAGAAAAGGATTTTACGGTGAGTACAAAAATCCTATTTTATCTTTATCGTACAGTACAGGACACCATAGACCCTGGGTTACAGGCTTGTACCTATAGGTGATTGGACACTGGCAAGCTTTCAAGGACACACCTCCTGGGCATCTCCTCTACGTCTTTCTCATGCTGCAAGTCCTCGGTTTTTTGCAAGTGTCCTAAGGTGTGGGACCTCTTCTCCCTCACAAAGAAATCACTCTTGGCTTAAGAAGTTTATTATTTTTCTTTTATATTATGTTTTACATCTTGGATAAACTCCTCGCTGTCTTCTAATGCCACAGATAGAAACAGTGCATCTGGATCAGCACAACCTCAGTAACGCATTAGGAGCCAAACTCGGACCCCACGCCATGGGGACGGTCTGTATTATTCTTTTAGGTGTTGGATCCTGCAACTGAATACATGTGTTGCACTGTACTTCTGGGGACACGGGTTATCCATAAGGAACCCAGTCCCTGAGGACCCCTTCCAGACAAAGCCTGGACTTTATGTACAGTTCAGTATCGTGGTCATGTAAGACATGGTTACCCTGTATCTCTGACTGTTACCGTAAAAGGCCAGGGTTATATTTGAATTTCGTTCCCTATGGTGTAAACTTTTAAAATTTGGCCCTAAAACTCAACCACTCAGAGCTTAGTCTCAGATGGGTGACCAGGTGTGACATTACATCCATAGGTCACATCTATTACCACCACTTCTGCCAAGAGCCCTTACAGGGTACTTGGGCACTTATTTTTTTCTGCACTTTCACCATAAGGATTTGTGATGTCATCAGTCTGCCCCTCTGACTCAGCCAATCAAAGGAATCTTTGTATTCAAAATACAAAGCTGCCTATGAAAGGCCGAGCACTGCTAAGACCGACTCTGCAATGTTCTGTGTGTGAGACGGAAAGTCTGTCTCGCATCTGGAACCCAGCACTGTGTACTGTATGTAGCTGAAGTACTGCAGTGCTTAGAGCCAATGCAGCACTTGGTGAAGTAAATAGTTTGGGCCAGCTTGCTCCAAATGAACTGTTTAAGGTGGCAGCAAACATGGAAATCGGCTTTAACCCTGGGTTGCTGCAGTTTCCCTCTTTACATACTGTGACAGCAGGAAGGTAAAGTCACCTGGTTGCATCCAGGGGGGTAGATATATTTCTCCCAGATTCAGGCTTTATGCCGACTTATACAACTAGGGAGTTGATGAAGCCCAGCTGAGGCTAGTGGGCTCATGAATGACTCATACCTCTAGGGAGAGTGCTGGGCGTCGTGAGGCAGGGAGTTGATGAGACCAGCTGAAGCCTGTCAGTTCGTTTAAGGCCTCTATAAAAACTCCCAGATTCATTAGGTGTTTGCTCATGCCTGGAACCAGACCTGTGTGGACTGTCTAGGGAGAGTGAACCCCTGTGCGGTGAGGCAAAGCCTGTGTGGCTATTTGTGTGGACTTTTACTAAACCAGGGACTTAGGGACTAGGACAGCACCAGGCTGATCCCAGTTGTTAGTTTAGGAAACCTGCATGTTTAGTCAGAGGTCAACTGACCAGGATTTATTTTGTTTGTTTCTTTTTGGCTTTGCTGTGTTTTGTCACTGTACATAGAGAAATAAACCGCACCTTTTGATTTTGAAAACCACAACCTCCGTCTGCTGGCCCTGTTTTTGTGTGGGGAGCCCAACCAGGGGGTCACACACACCCGCTACCGAGTTAACCCCCTCACAGTTGGTGGAGAACCAGTGGCAGTTTTTTTTAAGCCAGCATGGAGGAGATACTGAAACAGCTGGCTCTAGCAAATGCCAATCAACAGCAGACAAATGCAGGTTTGCAAAGGAGCCTTGCAGCCCAGCAGCAAGCTCATCAACAAGCCCAGCAGCAATCTGAGGCCCGCTTCATAGACCTGTTACAGAAGCAAGAGCAGAGACTACAACAAATGGAAGCAGTAATGCAGCAACGTCCGCAGACCAGTGAGGAAAGCCGTCCCACTAATACCGCGTCCTTTGGGGTGAGTCGTTTATTGACAAAAATGACTGGAGAGGATGATCCAGAGGTATTTTTGACCATATTTGTAAAGAACTGCTTACGGACCAAGGTACACCCTTTATGTCCCGGGTTATGAAAGAGCTGTGTAAATTGTTCAAAGTGACGCAATTGCGTACATCTGTGTATCACCCCCAAACCGATGGGCTGGTTGAAAGATTCAACAAAACCCTAAAACAAATGTTGAAGAAAGTGGTGGATAGAGATGGAAAGGATTGGGACTGTCTACTTCCTTATTTGATGTTTGCTATTAGGGAGGTGCCCCAATCCTCTACGGGATTCTCCCCCTTTGAGTTACTGTATGGGAGACACCCAAGAGGGCTGTTGGATATTGCCAAGGAAACTTGGGAAAGTGAGAGTTCTCCCCACAGGAGTGTGATTGAGCATGTCGCCCTGATGCAAGATCGAATTGCACAGGTAATGCCCATCGTGAAGGAACATTTGGCCCAAGCGCAGTTGGCACAGCAGAGAGTGTACAACCGTGGAGCAAAGACCCGTACCTTTTCCCCGGGGGATAGGATATTGGTACTTGTCCCTACGGTTGAAAGTAAATTCCTTGCCAAATGGCAAGGCCCCTACGAGATAATGGAAAAAGTGAGCGAAGTGAATTACAAGGTCAGACAACCAGGAAGGCGAAAGCCCGAACAGATATATCACGTTAATCTGTTGAAAGCCTGGAGGGATAGAGAGTCCCTAGTCGCAGAAACTTGGTCACCAGCTCAAACTGGTTGCGTGATTCCGGAGGTTGGAATAGCAGCCACCTTGTCACAACCCCAACAACAGGAGGTTAAGGAGTTTGTGCTTCGCAACAAGGAGGTGTTCTCTGAGCTGCCGGGACAAACATCTGGGGTAGAGCATGATATTATTACCCCGCCCGGTGAAAGGGTGAAGTTAAAACCCTATCGGATCCCAGAGGCCCGACGGGAGGCAATACGGGAGGAAGTACAGAAAATGCTGAACTTAGGGGTGATAGAGGAGTCCCAAAGTGATTGGTCTAGTCCCATTGTGTTGGTGCCTAAACCGGATGGGAGCTGGCGATTTTGTAACGATTTTCGTCAGTTGAACAAAGTTACAAAATTTGACACCTACCCCATGCCACGTATAGATGAGTTGATCGACCGGCTGGGAACAGCCCGATACATGACGACTCTTGACCTCACAAAAGGGTATTGGCAAATTCCCCTGGCCAAGTCGGCCAAAGAGAAAACCGCATTTGTAACCCCAGACGGGGCGTTCCAATATAAGAGAATGCCGTTCGGGTTACAGAATGCGCCGGCCACATTCCAGCGGAAAATGGACCAGATGCTGAGGCCCCATCGGAAGTATGCTGCGGCTTACCTGGATGACGTAATTGTCCATAGCACAGATTGGGCCTCACATCTGCCAAAAGTGCAAGCAGTCCTGGACTCTGTTCGGGAAGCGGGGTTTACGGCTAACCCCAAGAAGTGTACCATTGGGCAGGAGGAGGCCAAATATCTTGGGTACACCATTGGCAGGGGAGTAATAAAACCCCAACTCAACAAAGTCGAGGCCATCCAGAGTTGGCCACGTCCCAACAGCAAGAAGCAGGTACGAGCCTTTCTGGGAATCGCGGGTTATTATCGGCGCTTCATTCCCCACTTTGCTTCTAAGGCTGTGCCCCTAACCAACCTGACGAAAGGGAAAGGGTCGGTCATGATTAAATGGACCCCCGAGGCTGAGGCAGCATTCCAATTCTTGAAACAAGCCTTATGTAGCCAGCCAGTGTTGTACTCACCCGACTTCTCTAAAGACTTTGTCGTACAAAGTGATGCGTCAGATGTGGGGTTAGGAGCAGTATTGTCCCAGGTCTGGAACGGGGAAGAGCACCCAGTCATTTACCTCAGCAGGAAGTTGAAGTCCCATGAGGTAAATTACGCCACCGTTGAAAAGGAGTGTTTAGCGGTGAAGTGGGCTCTAGATTCCCTTCGGTACTATCTGCTAGGTAGGCACTTTGACATGGTTACGGATCACGCTCCGTTAAAGTGGATGGCTCAAAACAAGGAGACAAATAGAAGAGTGAATAGGTGGTTCCTGGCCCTACAGGAATTCAACTTCACAGTAAAGCATCGCCCTGGCGTTCAAATGGGGAATGTGGATGCTTTGTCTCGAGTACATGAATGCCTGATTGCTGGTGTTCCAACCCCAAGGTTAAAACAAGAGGGGGGGGTATGTGACAGCAGGAAGGTAAAGTCACCTGGTTGCATCCAGGGGGGTAGATATATTTCTCCCAGATTCAGGCTTTATGCCGACTTATACAACTAGGGAGTTGATGAAGCCCAGCTGAGGCTAGTGGGCTCATGAATGACTCATACCTCTAGGGAGAGTGCTGGGCGTCGTGAGGCAGGGAGTTGATGAGACCAGCTGAAGCCTGTCAGTTCGTTTAAGGCCTCTATAAAAACTCCCAGATTCATTAGGTGTTTGCTCATGCCTGGAACCAGACCTGTGTGGACTGTCTAGGGAGAGTGAACCCCTGTGCGGTGAGGCAAAGCCTGTGTGGCTATTTGTGTGGACTTTTACTAAACCAGGGACTTAGGGACTAGGACAGCACCAGGCTGATCCCAGTTGTTAGTTTAGGAAACCTGCATGTTTAGTCAGAGGTCAACTGACCAGGATTTATTTTGTTTGTTTCTTTTTGGCTTTGCTGTGTTTTGTCACTGTACATAGAGAAATAAACCGCACCTTTTGATTTTGAAAACCACAACCTCCGTCTGCTGGCCCTGTTTTTGTGTGGGGAGCCCAACCAGGGGGTCACACACACCCGCTACCGAGTTAACCCCCTCACAATACATACACTATAGTCCTCATCTTACTCAATGAGTACTCTACAGGGAATACCTTCACCCATAGCTGTGGTGCATAAGAAACAACAAGGTGTGCCGACTAAGTGCAGTATGTTGAAATAAACAGAATTTATTGGTATAATCAGCCAAATGGCTACTCACATGGCAGTTGTGAGAAAACAGGCATGGGTATCTCTGTATGGGATGTGTGGTCACTAGGGTCCGGAACTCCATCCAGGGTGCTGCCCCAGTGGGCTGCAGCGATGCGTTGGCAGGGGGAGTTGTGAGATGGAGCAGGCCGGCCTGTTTCCTGCTCGGCGGCGGCGTGCGCACCAGAGTGGAACGCATTCGGAGCGAACCGGAAGCGTCATCTTTCCTTTTCTATTGCACAGCTGTGGCACCGACCAGGCTCAAGAGCCATAGTAAAACGGAAGGTGAACATTTCCTCTGCTGATGCACACCATGCTCAAACTTAGAGTGATGATGCGCCCCTTGCAGAGGAACAGGACCCAATTTTAACGCCAGTATCCGCATCTGATTTTAGCTCCATTTCAGGCATGCAACACGTGGCTTACCTGACCAAAGCAGAATTTTCTGCATTTATTTCACAGTTCCTCTCTGACAAATCATGGCTTTAACGTGTAACTAAAAGCAATTTTTTTTTTGTTTTGGATAGAATGGTAAGGAACTTGAATAACTGTCAGGTTTTTTTTTTGTCTGTTCCCCCATTAGAGAGATTCACCCTTTCTACTTGTCCTGTTTACCATCATCATCGAAAGTGAAAGTCAATTAAAATCCCACATTTTGGGTTGACAGAACAGTAATCGAGGGGAAATCTTCCAATGGGGACACCAATACTGGTGACACACTGGAGGGATTTCCTCGCTTCCTATTGGCTATGGAACAAACAGTGAAGGATGGTGAAGAGGAATATACTCAATGGGACAAAAATGGCAAAAAATTATAATTTGAGATTATAACCCTCCTTTTACTCAAACCACCCCCCCCCCCCCCCAAAAAAAAAACTGTTTTGCCTTTAGTCAAAACTGTAATAAAGCCATCTTTATTCGGAGCTCAAAAGTGCCCCAGAAAGGGAACAAACAGAACATAGTGGCAGTCTTTGAGGATGCTGTGTTAGATTTTGCTTTACCAGACTGCTGTATAATTAACCACTTGCTTACTGGGCACTTAAACACCCCTCCTGCCCAGACCAATTTTCAGCTTTCAGCGCTGTCACACTTTGAATGACAATTACTCAGTCATGCAACACTGTACCCAAATGATTTTTTTGTCCTTTTTTTCATACAAATAGAGCTTTCTTTTGGTGGTATTTGATCACCTCTGGGGTTTTTATTTTTTGCGCTATAAATGAAAAAAGACCGAAAATTTTGAAAAAAAAACGCATTTTTCTTAGTTTCTGTGATAAAATTTTGCAAATTATTAATATTTCTTCATAAATTTTGGCCACAATTTATACTGCTACATATCTTTGATAAAAATAACCCCAAATTTTTGGAAATTATTTGGTCTGTGTGAAAGTTTTAGAGTCTACAAGCTATAGTGCAAATCATAAAAAAATTATCACATCTGATGTACTGGCGGCCTGTATCTCATTTCTTGAGACCCTAAAATGCCAAGAAAGTACAAATGCCCCCCAAATAACCCCTTTTTGGAAAGTAGACATTCCAAGGTATTTAGTAAGAGGCATGGTGAGTTATTTGAAGTTGTAATTTTTTCCCACGATTCTTTGCAAAATTACGATTTTGTTTTTTTTTTCCTCAAAATTTACATTGTAATAGCTTATTCCTCTCACATGGCATGTGCATACCACTAATGACACCCCAAAATACATTCTGCTACTCCTCCTGAGTATTACGATACCACATGTGTGGGACTTTTTTACTGCCTGGCCACATACAGAGGCCCAACATGCAGGGAGCACCATCAGGTGTTCTATGAGCATAAATTACACATCTAACTAGTTGACTACCTATTACACTTTTGAAGGCCCTGGAGCACCAGGACAATGGAAACACCCACAAAATGACCCCATTTTGGAAAGCTAACACCCCAACGTATAATCTATGTGGCATAATGAGTCTTTTGAACGGTTCATTTTTTTCCAGAAGTTTTTGGAATATGTGGGAAAAAAATGAAAAAGCATTTTTTTTACGCAAAGTTGTCCATTTTATAAGATATCTCCAACACATAGCATTTGCATAGCAAAAATTACACCCCAAAATACATTCTGCTACTCCTCCTGAGTATGGCAATACCCCATGTGTGGGACTTTTACACAGCCTGTCCACATACAGAGGACCTACATTGAAGTAGCACCTTCAGGCATTCTAGGCGCATAAATTACACATCTCATTTCTCAACCACCTATTATAATTTTGAAGGCCCTGGAGCACCAGGACAATGGAAACACCCACAAAATGACCCCATTTTGGAAAGCTAACACCACAACGTATAATCTATGAGGCATAATGAGTCTTTTGAACGGTTCATTTTTTTCCAGAAGTTTTTGGAAAATGTGGGAAAAAAATGAAAACGCATTTTCTTTACACTAAGTTGTCAGTTTATAAGACATCTCCAACACATAGCATTTACATAGCAAAAATGACACCCCAAAATACATTCTGCTACTCCTCCCTGAGTATGGCGATACCAAATGTGTGGGACTTTTACACAGCCTGTCCACATACAGAGGCCCAACATGCAAGGAACACCATCAGATGTTCTAAGGACACATAGCATGCACATACCAAGAATTGCACCCCAAAATACATTATGCTGAGCAAAGCGTAAACAAAAGATTACCTGTGGTTTTAGTAGCGCAGTTCTACACAGCAGGATGGCACTGGTCCAGGCAGCAGGCAGGGACTTCGTCAGCAATGGCATACACAATTGTCCAGGCAGCAGGCAGGGATACTGTCCATAAACAGTCCTGGGTCAGTGCAGGCAGAAATATTGTCAGCAGTGCCAAAGATATTAGTCCTGGTAGTAGGCAGATCCATTTGGTGTGGTCAGTTCATGTGACAGGCATAGGTCCTACAGGCAGCAGGCAGAAGTAGGGCCTTGTTCAGGACAGAATGGGGACAGGGGTAGAGGCTTCTCCCACCCAAATCTCTTTGAAGCCTCCGAGTCTCCAGACCATAATCTAGGATGAGAAAACAAAAAAAATAGTTTTCTTCATCCATAAAAACTTTTCTGGAGCCCCTCACATATGTGAGACCCCTGTGTTGAATCCCACTAGTCCAGTAGCAGGGTACAAGATCAATCCAAGAGGCAGGCAAAAAGCATGGTCAAACAGTCCAGGGTCAGTTCCAGATCAGGCACAGGTAGTGCAGAATCGTTAGGCAGAAGCGTGGTCAAATAACAAGCCAGGGTCAGTTACAGAGCAGGCAGTAGCATAAGGGGTGTGAAGGCAGGCAATGAGGATTACGTTTACCATACTTTACTAATAATTTAGTGAAGTATGGTAACGGCGAAAGCAGCCAATTACACAGGCCTGGTTGGGAAGGACACTCGGCACAATAATAAACTGTGTCTCGTCTGACTCCTCCACTGGCACACACCTTACATTTTTTTTGACGTTGTCGGCCTGTTGCTGTGGGAGGGACTTTATCAGGAAAGTGACGTTCGGAGAGTCGACTCATAACATCAGATCGGATGTTTTGGGGTGGGCCATTCTGGAATATCAGGGCAGTGGGGATTTCCTCCTGGTAGCCAAGGAAGTGTAGGGGGTTTTGGGTGGACTTGCGATAAATAATATAAGAGTTATATATGGCCAAATGAAAAAAATAAATTGCTACTTTTTTATACCAATGGTATGTCCGTCTAGTGGAAAGATAGGGTTCCAGCATTTGGTCGTTCAAGTCGACTCCCCCCATGAACGAATTGTAGTCCTGGATGCATGTGGGCTTTTGGATGGTGGTGCCATTCCTTCTGGGGTTTTCCACGAAGGTATCGTTGTGGATGGAAGATAACATATATACATCCCTTCTGTCCTTCCACTTCACTGCCAGAACCTCCTGGTTTCGCAGACTTGCCGACTCTCCTCTTCTCAACTTCTTATTCACAAGACTTAGAGGAAAGCCCTTCCGGTTCTTTCTGACCGTGCCACATGCTGGCGTCTTCTTCAGGTGAAGGTTGCAAAACAGGGGAAGGGATGTATAAAAGTTATCTACATATAAGTGGTAGCCTTTTTCCAGTAGGGGGCTGATGAGTTGCCAAACAACTTTCCCGCTTGTTCCCAAGTAGTCTGGGCAATTGGGGGGATGCAGCTGGGTGTCCTTCCCTTCGTACACTAGGAAGCCATACAGGTACCCTGTGACTCAGTCACAGAGTTTGTACACCTTCACCCCATAGCGGGCCCTTTTGCTGGGGATAAATTGCTTTATTTGAAGCCTGCCACTAAATTTTACAAGGAACTGATCCACACATATGTGTTGGTCCGGGGTATATAACTGGGGGAATACTTCTGAAAAATAATTTAGTAAGGGCCGAATTTTGAAAAGCCTGTCATAATTTGGGTGATTTCGGGGAAGGCACTGGGTGTTATCGTTGAAGTGGAGAAACCTCATGATCATGAGGTACCTGGTTCTGGGCATTACGCTGGAGAATATTGGCATGTGATAGATGGGGGGTTTGGACCAAAAGGAACGAAAAGTGTTTTTTGGGTTGAGTCCCATGCAAAATGTGAGGCCTAAAAAAACCTTCAACTCCTCCACCGTTAGGTTTCTCCACTCGAAGGGATGGGCATAATAGGATGTAGGATTACTTGCAATAAATTGCTGGGCATATAGGTTGCACTGGGTGACAATGTTGGCTAGCATGTCCTCGGTAAAAATTAGATTGAAAAAATTGATTGGGGAAAAATTGTCTGTATTCACCTGGACTCCTGGCTGGGCAGTGAAAGGGGGAATGTTGGCTTCTCCTGAATTAGGAGGAAGCCACAAGGGGTTCTGGAGGGCATAGGGAAGGCCGGCATGGGTCCTTGGCCTTTCTTGCTGAGGCACTGCGGTGCTGGTGGATGGCACTGCGGTGCTGGTGGATGGCACTGCGGTGCTGGTGGATGCTACTGCTGCCTCAGCAGAGCGCCTTCTTTTGGCGGGCCGACTATCTTCCTCCTCTGGGGCTGTCTCTGTTCCACTACTAAAGACTGGCTCATAGTTTACGTCCGACTCAGAACCCTGAATCGGAATCTGAAAAAGAGAGCTCCCCGTCGCTCTCAGGCGTGGAAAGAATTTGGTATGCCTCCTCGGCGGTAAAACACCTTTTTGACATCTTTTGGTTGCTGGCGGTGGGGATGCGACTTCACAGGTGTGTGGCGCAGATGGGCCCTGATTGATTGCACAGATGGGTACTGAGGTGGCACAGATGGGTACTGAGGTGGCACAGATGGGTACTGAGGTGGCACAGATGGGTACTGAGGTGGCACAGATGGGTACTGAGGTGGCACAGATGGGTACTAATATGGTGGAACAGATGGGTACTAATATGGTGGAACAGATGTACACTGATGAGGCAGCACAGATGTGCACTTATTGATGGCAAAGATGGCACTAATGAGGCGGCTCAGATGGCACTAATGAGGCGGCTCAGATGGCACTAATGAGGCGGCACAGATGGCACTAATGAGGCGGCACAGATGGCACTAATGAGGTGGCACAGATGAGGTGGCAGATGCGTATTGATGAGGTGGAACAGATGTGCACTGATTGCACAGGTGGGCACGGATGAGGTGGCACAGGTGGGCAC
The DNA here is from genome assembly GCA_029206835.1 of Rana muscosa. Lineage (NCBI taxonomy): Eukaryota > Metazoa > Chordata > Amphibia > Anura > Ranidae > Rana > Rana muscosa. Next base: position 823,430,019 of record CM055122.1, read on the forward strand.
GGATGAGGTGGCACAGGTGGGCACGGATGAGGTGGCACAGGTGGGCACGGATGAGGTGGTACAGGTGGGCACTGATGAGCACAGATGTGCACTGATCACAGGTGGCACAGGTGGGCACAGATGGCACAGGTGGGCACTGTGTTTTCACTGTGTTTTCACGGTTTTTATACTGTTTATACTGTGTTATTACTGGGCACTGATGGAAGCTGATGGAAGCTGACAGAAGCTGATTCACTGACAGATCGCTCTCCCTCCTCACACGCGGTGTCTGTGTGAGGAGAGAAAGCCGGCAATGAGAGATGATCTCATATGTTTACATTTGAGATCATCTCTCATTGGTCTCCTCGATCGCGCTGTAAATAGCCGCTGTGATTGGCTATTTACCGCGATCTGTGAATGGCTGTGTCCAAGGGACACGGCCAGCAAAGAAGTTCCCCGATGCGTGCTCGGGAGCGCGCGCGGGGAACGAGGAAAGGGGTGGCCGTATAATAACGGCCTCCCGGCATTGTAGAGCCACATTGTAACCGTGTATTCTCGTATGCTGGGCGCGAAGGGGTTAAAGTAGTTGTAAACATTACTCGTGATAACATTTTTGAATAGGGAAATGTAAGCCTGTAAATACGCTTGCGCTTTTCAGGTGCTTTTGCGCTAAAAATAGCGACTGAAAGGCTCCTGAAAACTGCTTCCCATTCATTTCAATGGATGCTTTTACACTGGGGCGGTGCGCTGGCAAATCAGTGAAAAAAGTCCTGTAAGCAGCATCTTTGGAGCGCTTGAAAAAGCACCTCAAACGCCCCTCTCCATTGAAACAAATGGGAAGCACTTAAAAAGCGCCGCAAAAGCATTTCAAAATGTTTTTTTCTTCTTCCTTTTTCTTTTTTAAGGTCACGTTGTCACTTGAAAAGCGCCCAATGTTTTATGGGCATTTTTTTTTAAGCGCCTCATTTTTTTTTCAACAAGAAAAACGACCGTGTGGTCTTTTTGTCATTTTTCCCGACGTGAAAAACGGCATTAAAAACGACGAGAAAAATTAGAACATGCTCTAATTTTTCTCGTCGTTTCTCCCGTCATTTTTTTCCGCGGCAGTTTTCCCATAGGGAAACACTGCCACGGAGCCTACACATGGTCGTTTTTCTCGAAAAGAGAAAAAATTACGGGAAAAAACGATCGTCTGTGGGGGAACAAGCCGTTCCCTCGTTTTTCATGTCATGATTCACGGCGTTTTTTTAACCGCCGTGAATCACGATCGTGTGTACGCGGCATTGGTGTGAAAGGGGTCGCTTTCTCTGAGTTCATTATTGCAGGTCACGTGATCACTGTAGCTTCGACAGCAATGCATGGACCTGCTGACGGGCATGTCTAGTGTTGGGAGCATTACATCATGACAGGAATTGATGTTGCTGCTGAGCTTCTACGTTTCCATAGCAAGGAAATGCCATCCATTCTGGCGACATCATGTCACTTCCCCGCTTTCCCAGGCTAGTGTAGTGGCATGGTAGCACAGATGTATACTGACTATGGAAGATACAGGTGCGGTGGGGTTGTGCACAGCACACCTGTATCCAACGTGATGACACAAAATGTGAACTGACCACGCTAGCATGAACCGGCAGCATGGTCAGTTTACTCTCCGGAGGACCAGTGCAAATTTTTATATATTTTTTATTTTCTTTGGGATCTACAAACCCTTTTGTAGCGGTACCCTCTTGAGGGCTGCTAAGTGTTGTAATCCGTCTGTCGCCCTGCCCAGCCAGGCACACAGTTCTCCGGAGAGTAAACTGACCATGCTAGTATAGGATAGTATTTGATTTAATAAAACATACCTTTCTATTTTTTCGTCCATGGACGGACACGGCTCCTTAAATCTTGGCAAAGTGGGTTATGTTCCATCTATTAGGAGAGGACTAGGCAGAACATGTTAGTTATCTTAAAACATGTAACTTTAACCGAGTTGAACAGCCCCGCCCAGGGGGCAGTACCTCCGGTCATAACCCCTCACCCTGCAGCATGCAGCTCAGTTTTTTTCTGCCTAGTAGAGGAGATGGACCTGGCTCCCCCTTGGGCCCAGAGTCCTGCAGAAATTTTTACTTTTTTATTATTTTTATTTTATTTGATCCTGTGATCTTCTATCAAGTGCTGGCTGGGTGACAAGCTGGATATTATAGATCCTGGTAGTCTCGGCCATCGAACGTGAGCAGAGCTTAGCTGAGCGCTGGGTCGGCCACGACATGCCCCGTTGCTCTAGGGATGGCCGGTGAGTTTTTTGCTCCGGGGCCCACATATGACTGACCTACTCGGGGTTCAGTCACAGTGAGCCATGGCCGACAGCCACTCCGTACGTCCGGCGGTGAGTCTATCTGGAATGCACCAGCATGTCCACGTGTGGACGGGTAAGTACAGTTCCTCCTGTTGTGTAAGTTTGGAACAGCTGGGCTTCTTAGAGGTCATTAGGGAGTCCCCTGTCCTCCCTTTCCCTCCCTCTGTCCCCCTCCTCTTTCCTCCTCCCCAGTGCGGGGCCTACTGCGACGGTAAGTGTGTACCTGTAGGGGTCTCCGTACCCGGTTGGGGGCTGTAGAGCTGTCAGGGTCCGCTTCTGTGAGGGTACCATGCTTTCTGGGGGGCCTCCGTTAGGTGTCCCTGTGGCCTTCTCGTCCACGTGTCTATAGCCACTCAGACTCTCCAAGACTTTGGATGGATGCTGAACCTCCAGAAGTAAGTGTTGGCTCCGACTCAGCGCCTAGAATACCTGGGGCTGATTCTGGACTCATCGGAGGCGAGAGTTTTTCTCCCTCCAGAGAAGTTGCAGATGCTCCAGACTGCAGTAAGGTTGTTGACATTCTGCAAATGGTCATCCCTCTGTTTCTGCATGAGACTCCTGGGCCTCATGGTAGCCTCCTTTTGAGGCAGTACCGTCCGCCCAATCCCATACTCTGGTGCTGCAGAAGGAGATTCTGTCCAAATGGAACAAATCCCCATTGTCCCTGGATCATCAGATTCAGGTGAGTCACCTAGTCAGGGCCTCTCTGACTTGGTGGCTGACATCCCCGGCACTTCAGTCCGGGAAGTTTTTCCTTCCCTTCCACTGGACGGTGATCACAACGGACGCCAGCCTGACCGGTTGGGGAGTCTGGGGGGTTCACCTCCAGAAGAATCTCTCCTACCGATCAATGTCCTCGAACTTCGAGCGATCAGACTGTGCCTCTCCAAGTGGTCGCAGAGACTTCAAGGGCGTCCGGTCAGGATCCAGTCGGACAACGCCACAGCGGTGGCTTATGTCACCCATCAGGGAGGAACAAGGAGCTCGGCCACAGCGTCAGAGGTCGCTCACATCCTAAGATGGGCCGAAAGGAGCGTGCCGCAGTTTACATTCCGGGCGTGGAAAACTGTCATCCGGACTATCTGAGTCGCCAGATGCTGGACCAAGGGGAATGGTCGCTACACTCGAAGGTGTTTCAAACCTTTTGTCACAAATGGGGCACGTCAAATGTGGATCTCCTGGCTTCTCGGCTCAATCACAAGGTGTCGAGGTTTGTGGCCAGGTCCAGGATACCTGGGCAGACAAGTTGGTGGCTCCATGGGGTCAGTATCGGCTAATTTATGCCTTTCCTGCAATTAAATTGCTACCTCGTCTGCTCCGCAGAGTAGAGGCAGAGGGGATTCCGGTGATTCTAATCGCCCCCAGACTGGCCCTGGCGTCCCTGGTACGCCGACCTTGTGAGACTGGTAGCAGACTCTCCCTGGCGTCTGCCATTGCGGGAGGACCTTCTGTCTCAAGGTCCCATACTTCATCCTGCTTTACAGTCATTGGCTTTAACGGCATGGCTATTGAAAGCCAGGTACTAAGGGACCAGGGTCTGTCAGATTCAGTAATTGCCACCATGTTGAGGGCCCGAAAATCATCTTCCCGGAAGATCTACAATCACACTTGAAAAGACATACATCTCTATGTGAAGAGATGGATTGACGCCCGCGGGCATATTCGGTTTCTCAGATCCTGCTGTTTTTACAGTGCAGATTGGATCAGAAACTTGCCTGTAAGCACTATTAAGGGGCAGATTTCAGCCTTGGCTGTCTTCTTCCAACGACCCCTGGCGGCTCACTTACTGGTAAGTACGTTTGTGCAGGGGGTCCGACACGTGGTTCCCCCAATTAGACCACCGCTTCCTCTGTGGGACTTGAATCTAGTGCTCTCGGTACTTCAGGAACCTCCCTTTGAGAACATCAGGGAGATTCCTCTCAGCGCTTTCTCAGAAAGTTACCTTTCTAGTTGCCATTACATCGGTCAGAAGGGTTTCTGAATTGGCGGCCTTGTCTTGCAAGTCACCTTACTCGGTCCTCCATAAGGATAAAGCGGTGCTACGCCTGCAGCCTTCCTTCCTTCCTTCCTTCCTTCTTTCTTTCCTTGGTGATGGTTTCGGCCTTTCACCTAAACGAGGACATTGTACTTCCATCCTTGTGTCCTCGGCCGTCGCATCCCAAGGAGGTTGCGCTACATACTTTGGACGTGGTACGTGCCCTACGGGTGTACCTGTCTGCTACGGCTCCATTCTGGAAGTCTGACTCACTGTTCGTGTCAGTGTCTGGTCCGCAGAAGGGCCTGGCGGTCTCGTCGGCAACCATTTCTAGGTGGATCAGGCAGACCGTCATCCAGGCCTATGCCCTTAAGGGGCGGGTGCCTCCCTTTCCAGTCACAGCGCATTCGACCAGGGCAATTTATGCCTCCTGGGCTTTCCGACATTAGGCATCTGTCTCACAGGTGTGTAAGGCGGCGACCTGGTCGTCTGCTCACACTTTGTCAAAGTTTTACAAGGTTGATGTGAGTGCATCTTCAGATGCTTCCTTTGGCCGCAAGGTTTTGCAGGCCGCTGTTTGAGGTTGCAACTCCTCCGTTGAGGAGGTCTGTTTGTTTGGGGTGAAGTTAAGTCTTCTTTTGATTGCTGTTCCCACCCCTCATTTTTTCTGACACTGCTTGGGGACGTCCCACTTTGTCAAGATTTAAGGAGCTGTGTCTGTCCATGGACGAAAAGAGAATTTTTTTGTACTCACCGTAAAATCCTTTTCTCTGTCGTCTATGGACGGACACAGCACCCACCCCTCCTTTTTAAGTTTGTACTGCTTTTTGACTAACTGAGCTGCATGCGCGGCTGTTCAACTCTGTTAAAGTTACATGTTTTAAGATAACTAACATGTTCTGCCTAGTCCTCTCCTAATAGATGGAACGTAACCCACTTTGTCAAGATTTAAGGAGCTGTGTCCGTCCATGGACAGAGAAAAGGATTTTACGGTGAGTACAAAAAATCCTATATTTTCAGTTACTTTAAATGGGTTAAACGGTAATAATAAAAATGATACACCTTGATTAAAACATGGCCCTAATCCAAAAGTTACTCTGTAGTATAATCCAAGCCATGCACTATACATTCTGATTGTACACTCCCTCCCCCCTCCTCCCCAATGGTAGATCCAGGAGACTGTACAACCAGATTGTGCTGTGTACATGCAGCCTAGAAGGTGGTCAAAAAAATGCATAACCACAAACTATTCATTACAGCTGGGGGTATTTGTTGCTGCAGTTAAAGTGGAGTTCCACCCTAAAAAATTTTTTTTTTTTTACTCATCAGAAAAGGCGGTTGCTATGTGGATGTTCCTAATCTGTCTCTTCCTAGTTCTCGGCAGGTCTTCTTCCTCGTCTTACTCCCGGTGTCTTCTGGGGAATAGGGCGCGCTGCCTTCTGGGAACTGTGTGTATCCCAGAAAGCAGCCGCTCATTCATACAGCGCCGCGAGACTCGCGCAATGCGCAGTAGGAACCGAGCAGTGAAGCCGCAAGGCTTCACTGCCTGTATCTCTTAGTGAGGATGGTGGCGCCGGCACCTGCCAGGATCAGGGGTGGGGGGGCCAACATCGCGGGCGCCTAGGGCAGGTAAGTGTCCTTATTAAAAGTCAGCAGCTACAGTGTTTGTAGCTGCTGACTTTAAAGAAAAAAAAAAATCACGGGTGGAATCCCGCTTTAAGGTCAAAAAGTCCCCTTATTTTTAAAGGGGGAAAAAAATAAAATAAAGTTACCTGTTCTGTGTAGTGGTTTTGCACAGATCAGCCTGGATCCTCTTCTTGGGTCAGTCGCCGGCACTCCTGGCCCCTCCCTCATGTTGAATGCCCCCACAGCAAGCCGCTAGCCATGGGGGCACCCGAGCCAAGCCACAGCTCTTTTGATCACCTTCTAGGCTGCATGTACACAGCACAATCTGGTATTTGTCAACCTAGGTACCGCCTACCACTGTTGGCCAATCGGAACGCGTTTGAGGCAAGACCACGCCCCCACCAGCTCTGATGAAAAAAGCGTAGCCTTGCCTCCGAAACATGTTCTGATTGGACAACACAGTGGTAGGCAGTACCAAGGTTGACAGCTCCGGAACACCGCTACGCCGAGAGACCTTGCAGGCAGTCTTTCCAAGTCTCCTCAAGGCTGCAACTCCCCGCTGATGCACGGCGCTCATGGCTGGCATCAAAGGATTCCTCTGCGGCTTCTTCTATTGCTTTACCTGACATACCTTCACCCATTGAGCACTATGTGAGTGCATTTTACTTTGTTTTAAATTTAGCTTCTTGCCATTAAAACGATGCTGCACTAGGAGTGGCTTGGCACTTCTCTTTTCCTTTTTTTCCCCTGCCGCCTTGTTTCCACAGAATCCGGGTCCCCAGCCCGCGCCTGAAGCAGCCTCGCCATCATTGGAAGCTCAACACCAGAGACTTTATGAACTGGTTTTACCCCTAAAGCCGCGTAGACACGACTGTTTTTCATGACGAGAAAAATGCCATTTTTTAATTTGGTCATTACAAACGATCGTGTGTAGGCTCCAGAGCATTTTTCACGACGTGAAAAATAGGCATAAAAAATCTGGAACGTGCTCTATTTTTTTCTCGTCGTTTTTCACGTCGTTGTTTTTCTCGTCGTGAAAAACGGCCGTGTGTAGGCTTTAACGACGCGCATGCTCAGAAGCAAGTTATGAGACAGGAGCACTCGTTCTGGTAAAACTAGCGTTCATAATGGAGATAACACATTCATCACGCTGTAACGGCCTGAAGAGCACGAGGCTGAAAAGCGCGACTCGTCTCATCAAACTTTACTAACACGAGGATCAGCAAAAGCAGCCCAAAGGGTGGCGCCATCCGAATAGAACTTCCCCTTTATAGTGCCGTCGTACGTTTCGTACATCACCGCGCTTTGTTCGAGCATTTTTTTTCACGATCGTGTGTAGGTAAGGCAGGCTTGAAAAGAATCACGTCGAGAAAAACGTTTTTTCAATGACATTAAAAACGGTCGTGTGTACACGGCATTAGACTTTTTTTTTATTACTAGAATTGACTTTCATTTATCTCTTGGATTGACGTTTTACAATTAACACTATTTATGGGCTTTATATACTACTCTGCAGTTTTTAGGTCTTAGCGCTGAGCTTCACACTGGCTTTGTGTGCATCTTTTCATAACGTTTCTGTGAATACTTTGCCTGTGTCTTGTACTGTACTCTAAAATATGGAATTTACAGATGAGTAAAACATTTTTTTATTTTTTTTACAAACAATTTTTATTATTGTAGAAGGTCATAGTTCAGTACAAATGTGTAACAGAAACATGGGTACAACCAATATATCAAGTATGTAATTTAAGAGGTGAATGGTACATATAAAAAGAATATAAGACCAATAATGGTGGGAATCGAGTATGAATTTTTCCTATTTAGGTTATATAATTTAAAAGACAGTTTAGTTCTATAATGATATGTATTATTGGGCTATATAAGGTGATATTTAAGGAAGTAGTATGTCCCAAGAGGACCATTTCATTTAATGTACATGGTGTCAGAGAGTGTATGGTGACTACACTCTGAGGCCTCGTACACACGACCGAGTTTCTCGGCAAGAACCAGCAAGAAACTTGCTGGCAGAGATGTCTTGCCGAGAAACTCGTTCGTGTGTATGGTTTCTCGTCAAGAAAACCGACAAGTAATCTCGACGAGAAAATAGAGAACCTGCTCTCTATTTTCTCGTCGGCATGTTTCTCGACGAGTAAAGTAAGTGTGTGTACACTTACCTGTCCTCCCGGAAGCCCGCGCATGTTCGAAATGAATTCGACGCATGCGCGGTAGCTTCCTAGGCATAGGTAGGGTATACCAAGATGGCGGCGATGGCATCGAATGTGACGAGCGCATGCTCGTCGTAGTCGATGACATCACCGCGTACGCTCCATTCAAAGAACCGCGGGTTCTTTGAATCGAGCGTGTGTACACTCGGCCGGGACAAGTTTCTTGTCCAAGAATCTCGTCGAAAAAAACGACATGTTTTTTTCGACGAGAATCTCGGCCGTGTGTACGAGGCTTGAGAGTTTTATTTGTTCCATTCAACTCAATACCTGGGACCAAGGGACTGTTGAATGCCAATTAAAAGCTATCATCCAGTGTATTGAATTAAACAGTATGTGTATTAGTCTAATATGCTGCGTGGGTGCATTGGGTATAGGTGCAAACAATAAACACATCTTAGGGGTGAGGGGAATTTTTTGGCCTATAATATGTTCAATCTTAGCAGCTGCTTGTAGCCAAATGGGTTTCAAAATTTTGCAGTTCCAGAAGGTATGTAAGATATGGTACCTTGATCTGGGCATCCCCTGAAACGTGAAAGATCCCAATGGATAAAATGTTATGTTATTTTATACGGGCTTAGGTACCATCTGGTGTGTATCTTGATGGCTGTTTCTCTCGCCAAAATTGAGCGAGTACATTTCAGTAGATTTTGGATCATAGTGGTCCATTCTGGTAGTGTAAAAGATTGGACCAAGTCAATTTCCCATTGAAGCATTGGTTTTGACTTTTCTGAGAGAGATAATTTGATTTAAGCAGCGGTAAATACGAGAAATCAATCCCCTATCTCTTGGCGAGGAGATGCAGATTTGTTCAAATTGGAAATAAGGGGATTGTAATGTTGGAGAGAAGTATTTTTGGTAGAATTTTTCAATTGGAGTATAATGGGGTAATTCTGTAATTGGGAGCTTGTATAGTTCATATAAATCTGAAATCCCTATCCCTAAATAAATAATACATTTCGCCCTTTTTCAAAGTAGTGAGGTTGCATAGTTTCCATATACAGAAAGTGCTGCTTTTTCTAGGCTGGGGAGAAGCGGGGGGGTCTTTTTGTCTTTTTCTAACACTCTCAAAGCCCTATTATGATACTTAGAATACCTTAGCCCAGGGCTCAAAATTGAGCTAACAGCCAGGCCTTAAAGCGAAGTTGCAGCTGTTTCTGTGTTTATTAAAAGTCAGCAGCTACAAAAAGTGTAGCTGCTGACTTTTATTAAACACACACTCTCACTTGTCCCACAATCCAGCGATGCGGCCGCCCCTGCATCACCCACTCTTCCTGGCACCGGTATCACTAGTGTGGGCTCCCGGCTGTGACAGCTTGTGGTTTCACAGCCGGGTGTGCACTGTGCATGCGCGAGTTGCGCTGCTTGTCCTGAATGACCTGTGTCCCAGAAGATTGCAGGGAGGGAGGGGAGAGGAGAACTTCTTCTCGGGCTGCCTAGGCAGCCCGATTGGAAGTGAGAGCTGGGTACCTAAACAAAACTAGGTACCCCCCCTCCTTAAAGCGGAACTTCCACTTTTGGGTGAAACTCCACTTTAAGGAGTTACTCGCCACCAGTTGCCCCCTATTCTGCCCCCTACTATTCTGCCCTTTATTCTGCCCCTTATTCTGCCCCTTATTCTGCCCCTTAACACATCCTCATAAATTGTCTCATCAACTTTTATCAGTGCCCATCAATGCAGCCTCACCGGTGCACGGGGATCAGAGACAGGAGAGCCAGCTTCAATTTTCCGGTGTTTGACCAGTGTGCTGTCTATCATAGGAGCCAGTCCAGGAGGCAGGACCTGGTTTGACAGTGGTCGCTGGGAAATTCAAATCCATGCTGTGTCACAGCAGTAGATCCCCGATCTGTGTGACCCAGCCGGCTCTTCTCTTCCTCTTGTCTCTCTTCCCCAGGTTCCCGGCAGATCTCTGGGAGAAGAGGCCCCGTTCACTTCACCCCTGCCTGTAGGCGACACTTATCCCTGCCCCACACTCACCCTCAAGTTTCTTCCGCTTGCCAAATGCAAGCAGGCGGAAATTTTGGGGGTTGCCTTAGCCTTTCTGAAATGATGGAATTTGCAGTGCTTCTTTTTCCTATTTAATATACCTGAATTCTTATACCTTTGCTGCAACATCACCATAGGATAAAAGCATCTTGTAGACCACAGAGGCAGTATAGATTTGGAACCATTAAGAGCAACAAGGACTAAGTCCATTAGATTTAAAATATATTTGACACGTACAGTTTTTGTTACACTTGCATGAAAGAGGGTAAATGGGGAAATTGTCTTTTTTTGCATTTCTATGTTATACTTCAGAATTTTTCTCTCTTCACAGCATTCTGGCGTGTGAGGGATTACCACTTGTGAATGGGCAAAGCTGTGACGCGTATGCTTCTGTGTCTCTTGTTGGCCCATCTAGGTAAATATATACAGTACCTTGGTTTTTAGTTAAAGCTTTAAAATAATATTTGCACTTATTTGTCTGTAATGTCCTTGTCAGCAGTACTTGTTTCTCTGTTGTGCAATTATATTACTAATACATTTTATGCCAAACGTTTGGATTTCCCCTAACGTTCTGTCTTGTTGACATCTGCTGTGGGTTGAGACAAATCGCTTCAGCTAGGCAGCAGTAAAACCCTGACAATGTCCTTCATAGAATCAGGAAAATATTGCATTACGGCTGCTAGATGAAATTCGTAGACCTGTCTGGTTATACTGCCACCTACAGGAGGAATGGACATGGGCAAGCACAGGATAATCGCACTCACAACCATCATGCTTCAGTTTTTTTGCTACTCTTACCACAAAAGTGAACTTATCTTCTCTGCTGGTAGATTTTTTATTTTTATTCCTTACTAAAAAAACAGCTTCTGGAAGATTCTTGCTATGTTAAATCCTGAAATTCTCTCCAGTAAGCCACTGAGCACAGTTTTTCCCCAGTCTATAATGGTGTTATTTCTGAGACAATCCTGCAGACAGCAGTGACTTACCGTCTGTGTTTTGTTCACACAGGACTTAGGCTACTTTCACACTGAGGTGTTTTTCAGATGCTAAAGGCCAAAAAATAGCGCCTGAAAAACGCCTCCCCTGCAGCCCCAGTGTGAGAGCCTGAGTGCTTTCACGCTGGAGCGGTGCTCTTGCAGGACGTTAGAAAAAGCCCTGTAAGCAGCATCTTTTGGGCAGTACGGGAGCAGTGTATTCACCGCCCCTGCCATTGTAATCAATGGCCATTGCTGCCGAAGCACCTGCAAAACGCTTCGGCAGCGGCGCTTTGCGGGCACCCAATAACCCTTTATTCAAGGGTTAAAAGCACCCCGCTAGCGCCCCCCCCCCCCGCCCCAGTGTGAAAGTAGCCTTAGCAATTTGGGCTAGGCCCAGATATCTGGGATTCCCTGTTGAGTTATCAGTCTAGAGCTGAGGCAGATTTCTTGACCTGAACTTTGCAGCGCACTGTTGTGGGTTCCTAGCTTGCTTATGTACTTCCCAAGTTGGCCATATGAGGGAGCCCTCTAAATTATTTTTCTACTATGGGCCACTCAAGGGAAATATTGCTGTTTTTACTGTACCACCCCCTCCTACTCCTTGACTTTTGATGATGCAGCTTTAAGTCAGGATCATACTTTGCTGACATGTGTGTTCTATTTGGTGCCTATTTGAATGGAACACAACCGCAGTGATTGCTGCATTCGAAGTCCATTGACACTTTCTCCAATTCGCTAACAAAGTCCATACCACAATACAGACATAGAGCTGAAAGAAGAGCCTGTAGAAGCCTTTGAATTGCTTCCACAATTCACTGATCACAGATGCAATGCTTTGCAGGTACGTTTGCCAAAAACAAACAGCTGTTGTGGATTGTGGTGTGCAGCTGTTCAAATGCAGCCCAGCCTACTCTGATGCAGATTTCAACAGTGCTTTACCCTGTCATTCTAGTGGATTCCCTTACAGCATTTCTCTGTGGCCCTTATGTTTTTTTTTTTTTTAAATAGTGGGTAGGATACAGGCCGGAGCTTTGTTACAGGTCTTCCCATTGCCTTTGGTATTGTAGTACATCTAGGCCAGTGGTCATCAACCCTGTTCTCAGGGCCCACTAACAGGCCAGGTTTTATGTATTGACTTGGGGAGATGCAGACTAGAATACTGCAATCACTGAGCAGCAAATTATATCACTTGTGATGCATTTCAGTTATCTTGCAAACCTGGCCTGTTAGTGGGCCCCCGAGGACAGGGTTGATGACCACTGATCTAGGCAGTTGGGGAATCCGTTTGGGCATTAACCTTGGTTTTGTTTGGCCTTTACTTCTGTCTTTGGTAAACAGAAGTGGGATTGCTCTGCATGTACAAGTGCACCACAGGACTTGGTCCTATTTGGCTCTTGTGTGACGGAGGTCCCTTTTTGGTCTGGTTCATCTGTCTGATAGAGACCACCTCATTAGCGTCTATTACCCCAACCCCACCGCTAAGTTCAACACGGACACACTGCACTTTTCTCTTTTCCAGGCCAGAATCCTTTTGCAGATCTGGTATTATATGTGAACTCCATATCTTCTCTGCCAAATTAATCATTCAGACCAATTTTGGTCTGTGGTGCTGGCCAATTCTGAGAATTTTTTGCTCCTTTTTGCAACAGTGAGATTTACCCTTTACTTTGAAGCAATTGAGGGCTTTAGCTTGTGAGTGTACATGGAGTACGAGTCGCCAAATGGCTGTAATTTTACATTTTTTGGCTGTGCTGGTTTGTTTAAAACTTTTTTCTATTTTTCCATTGCATGTGTTTCAGTTTTCATGCATGGGCACCCTGGTTAATCCCCTGGACTATGGAATTCTTGTATCAGAAGCAATGTTTTCAGTTTGTGGCCCTCTCGTTTGCACCTTGTGTGTTTACTGAAGTTGATTTCTAATATTAGCTTTGCTGCGCTCTCCTGGCAATCCTTTATGTGGTATACTTAGAGAGTCAGAGCAGGCATCTTTCGGACAGCATGGCCTTGACTGTCCAGAGGTTGCAGTAGTTTGGGTGGATCCTGAGCCATTTCATTGGTCTCAGAATCGAGCTTTCCATTCCAGGAGTCACCTGACTCTCCACTTTTAAACGAAGGGCGTCTTGGATATGAGGGTAGCCTCCTTCCTGAGAGTTACTTTTGCCCAGTTTCACTGCAGACCCACATGGACCAAGCCAGTCGGGTGCTTGGACAAATCAATTCATTTGCCAGGAGGACCAGGTTGTCTCTGGCCTGGTGGCAGATGCCAAATTGGATTAAAATAGGAGGCTTGAAACCACTGGGACCTGAGGGGTGTATGGAACGTTCCATCCCCCGGGGGGAAACAAACGTGGGTTGCCTAAAATTGGGTATAGTCGAGATAGGTACTGGAAGACAGGGCAGTATTATGACTTGCCCCCCCCCCCCCATTTTCCGCTCAGGCATAGACAATTGATAAGGCAGACATCTCAGGCGGCAGTGCCTGAACACAGGGGAGTGGCCTTTAGACCCATTTTACAACCTTTGTGCAGGTGGGGGACTCCAATTGTGGGATTGTCTGATTACCAGGTTCAACAAAATATTGGGCAGCCTTTTCTCTTGGTACTGGGGTCCTCTGACAAAAGTGGTGGATGCAATGGTGCAGTGGCGTCACTAGGGTTGGTGTAACCCGGTGCAGAAAAAATTGGTGTCACCCCCCCTCCCGCAGTATAGAATTCCCCCCTCTTAGTGAAGATCCCCATTCAGTGCAGACCCCCCATCAGTATAGAATCCTCCTCCCTTAGTGCAGATCCCCCCTCAGTATAGACACCCCTCCCCCCCATCAGTATAGAATCCTCCCCCTCTTAGTGCAGATCCCCCCTCAGTATAGACACCCCTCCCCCCTTCAGTGCAGACCCTCCATCAGTATAAAATCCCCCCTTAGTGCAGACACCCCCCTCAGTACTCAGTATAGACACTTCCAATCCCCCTCAGTATAGACAGACCCCCCCCTCAGTGCAGGTACTCCCACCCCCCTCAGTATAGACACGCCCCCTCAGTGCAGACACTCCAGACCCCCCTCAGTATAGACACACCCCCTCAGTGCAGACCTCCCCCTCAGTATAGATGCTCCCCCACACCCTCTGCCTTCCCATAGCATGCCACCCCACCCCCGCACATGTCCATATACATTACATACAATAGAGTGTACAGACCTCAGAACGCGCACGGATACACACAGCAGGGTGTGTCCTTCAGCTCCTCCTCTTTTGATGTAAACAGAGAGTAGGTGGAGGCAGCTTCGGTCTGCTCCACTGAGGGACACAGCCGCAAGATCAGAAAGGGGCAGGGCATCAGGCGGTGTTAGCGGTGCCGCTACCCACGGGTGTCGCCCCTCTGGCGGGTGTCACCTGGGTGCGGCCCGCCCCCCCCAGCAAGGACACTGCTATGGTGGTTTGTGAGATCAGTACACCCTTATCTGTGATTTTCTGCCCTTGAAACTTCTTCCTTGTCTGCTTTGAGGGCTCAAGATAAAGGGCATAGTGGTGATCCTTATTGCTCCAGGCTGTGCCAGGCAAATATGGTATGCAAACCTAGTAAGGCTCCTGGCAGATGTTTTGTGGTCTTTCAGTTCATCAGAATCTTCTGTCCCAAGGGTGATTTTGCCATCCTACTTAAGGTTTTGTTTTTGTGAGTTGGAGGCATCTCTGAATTTGTTTCATACAATGCTAATATGAAAGGCATACTTGACCATACTTCTTGTGAGACTATTGCCTAGTACACACGTATGGTTTTCCCAGCGGTAAAAAGTCAGCCGGGAAAACCGAGAACCTGCTCGGTAGCTTTTTCCCCCTACACACGGCCGGGTTTCCCGGCAGGAAAACTGCCATGAGAGCTTTGGTCTGGAAACCCAGCCATGTGTATGCTCATAGAAAAAAGAAGCTGCACAATATGTGAATAACACTCATGATGAATAAAGTATACAGAAAATCTGTCCCTGGTAATAGGCTTAAGGGCAACTGCCTATTGCTTATCTGTATCAATACCAGAACAACACAGTGTGAACAATAAAGTCCTATTGAGACAGAATTATCAGTGAATCCTGAGCAATCAGAGTCCTGCCAGAATTCTCCTTAATGGCTTATGGTGACTTCACACATCAAGCACCCGGTGAAAAGTGCTATGTTGTTGATAGAAAAGTTCCTCCACCAATGCTTATTACTGCCGCTTACCAGAGCATCAGATCCCATCAGAGATCAATATATACAGACGGCTGTTTGTCCCTGCCAGGGATTCTGGATAAAACAATCACGGTCAGCTATTCTCCTGGATAAGCGCCAAATCTCCCCAAATGTCACGGTGTTAGGATGTCAAATGGGAAAGAGAGCCACCATAGCGTAAATCCGATAGGATAGCATTTATTAAAAATTGCACTTACAGTTGATCGCATATAAAAGGGCAAGTGGTATATTCAAGCCGGCCGGCTAAAACAGTCTGTTCCTTCCGGGACCTGTGTGTACGTTGGTGTGTGTACGTGTATGCTCCACCGCAGTGTTTCCCCATAGGAGAACTGCTGGTTTAAAAACCGCAGGGAATCCCGGCAGGAAAAAAGAGAACATGTTTTCACTTTTCCCGCCGGAATTCCCGGTGGTTTTCCTGTCGGGAAAACTGCGATGGAGCATACACGCGGCCAGTATTCCCGCCCAAAAGCTCTCATGGCAGTTTTCCTGCCAGGAAAACCAGTCATGTGTACGAGGCATATTTCTTTCCACCCTTCTACTTTTTTTCTTTTTTGCATCCGGGTCTTGAACAGTATTTGACTCTTATGCCGCGTACACACGACCGTTTTTAATGTCATTGAAAAAAACAATGTTTTTCTCGACGTGATTCTTCTCAAGCCTGCCTTGCCTACACACTATCGTTGAAAAAAAATGCTCAAGTAAAGCGCAGTGACGTACAACGGCACTATAAAGGGGAAGTTCCATTTGGATGGCGCCACTCTTCATGTTAGTAAAGTTTGTTGAGAGACAATTTTCGCTTTTCAGCCTCATGCTTTTCAGTCCGTTACAGCGTGACGAATGTGCTATCTCCATTACGAACGCTAGTTTTACCAGAACGAGCGCTCCCGTCTCATACTTGATTCTGAGCATGCGTATTTTTTTTCACGTCATTAAAGCCTACACACGACCATGTTTCATGACGAGAAAAACGACGAGGTAAAAAAAAGAGAAAAATTGGAGCATGTTCCAATTTTTTCATGGCCATTTTTCACGTTGTGAAAATGCTCTGAAGCCCACACACGATCATTTTTAATGACCATTTTAAAAAATTGCATTTTTCTCGTCATTAAAAACGGTCGTGTGTACGCGGCATTAGCATTTTTGAGGGCCAGGTTTGTGTTTTGAGCTATCTTGTTTCAGAGGTCATTGGTCTTTCACTCCTTGGTTTAGACCTTGTACATGTAGCTTCCCCTGTTTGTTTCCCTGTGACTCTAATGGGATCTTATTCTGTTTTATCACTGCTCTTCAAAGTTCACCTTTTACAAGGCCTTTGTCTGAACTGGCCTTGCAAGTAATCCTTTCTGGACAAGTTGGTGTTGAGGCCCAGAAAATATTGACTGAGATTTCTGGCTCCAGGTCACCAAAAATCTTCCTTTCCTTGCCCGGATGTGGTTCAGGTTGTGAGAGTCTTTCAGCCACTGCTTTTTCATGAGTACGGTCTCCTTTTGATGGACCTTGTAATTGTACTCTGATTTCTTGGTCCATCATCTTTCGCAGACCCTCACCTAAATTTATGGTCCTAAGGATCGAGTTCCATACTTTCTGGTCAAGGTGCACTCTATTCGATCTGTGAGTGCTTTTTTTTTTTACTCTTTTTGGCAATCGTGCAGGATTTCAGGGCTGGCTACCACCTAGTCTCTTATGTTCTAGTAGGCAGATATTCAAGGCTCATCTAATGTCAACTTCGTATGTTGGGTCTATCGGCTCTTTAAACTACGTGTAGTCCTCAGTTTTCTTTTTTATTCCTGGGTCTGTTGGCCTTTTTTGCTATGTTGCCAACCCAGGATGTCCAGAAGCAGCCAATATAAGAATTCCCTAATGGACAAAAAAAAGGAAATAGGATTTTTGTACTCGCCATAAAATTATTTTTATTGGAGTCCATTGAGGGACACAGGCCCCTCACCTCTGTGTTTACATGTTCTTGGTACTACTTTGCCAAGTGTCCTTTCTCTTATCGTCCATGGACTGACACAGCTGGATACTGTAAACGTGTGGGTATATGTCCCTGCTCGCAGAAAAAGATATTTTTTGTTTAATATATTTTTATTGAAAAAGTTGTGTAGACAGACATATCAAACAAATAAGATACATCGACGAGAAAAAAAAATAATTTAAGATTAAATACACTGGGTTAACGTGTGAAGAAAATCACTCGGGTATTCGGTAGAAATGGTAGGAGTAGCCCAACTTATCGAAGTAAACCAGCAATAGAACGAATACGTAGAGAAAAGAAAGAGAAAAAAAAGAAAAGGGGGGGAGAAGAAAAGAAAGAAATACAAGAAAAGGATAGGGATGGGGAAGAAGGGAGGGAGGTGGCACACATGGCAGCAAAGATGAAAAGTTGTCTAGTACATTTAGTGAGGCTAAACCTTACAATGAAATTAAACCCATCAATAGCAAAATATATGAGAATGAGACATCAAGGGTACAGGAAACCTGAGTTGCTCAAGGAGACGAAGAGATTATGTCTTTAAAACATTGGGTAGAAAGGAAGGAGGACCACAGGGCCCAGGTTAAGGTATATTGTTTAGTAGTGTCTCTTGCAATGTGGGTGAGTTCTTCCATGAGGCTAACGTCAGAGACTCTTTGCAGCAAGTGCTTCATGGTTGGAGGTGTAGGTTGACCCCAAAAAGCAGGAATGATAGCCTTGGCCGTATTAAGAAGATGTGGTACGAGTGAGCGTTTATATCTACCTATTGACATTGAGGTAGCGTGGAAAAGCACTATCCAGGGGTCCAAGGGTAACTTGATGTCTGTGATCTGGTGAATCAGGTCAATTACTTCAGACCAGTAAGGGCGAATGATCGGACAGAACCACCAGATGTGGGCATGGGTGGCCTCCTGTCCACAGTTTCTCCAGCATAACGGAGAATTAGTAGGAAACATACGGTGTAATTTAACAGGTGTATGATGCCATCTGGTGAGAAGTTTGAAGTTAGATTCAGCCACGGAAGAAGCCAGAGAGGAAACATGCGTAAGTAGTAGAACTTTATCTTTTTTCTTGTCTGTGATAGCAGCTCCCAGGTCGCGCTCCCAGCTGGTGAAATACTGTGGGTAGGTAGGGGTTTGTAGGTTAATAAGCGCTTTGTAGAATAGGGAGATACAGTGGAGAGGGGGATCCTTATGAAGGAACACGTGTTCAATGTCATTCAGTTCTTGGAGTCCTAGTAGTGGCTGAGGGAGATTTTGAATAAAGCCGTTCAGTTGGTTATATCTCCACTTATCCATAAACGTTGATGGTCTACGACCTAGGAGTTCAGACAAAGGTTTAGGCGTATTGGAGTTTAATACATGGTGCAAAAGGAGGGGGCCTCCAGGACTGGAAACCCGGGTCTAAGGATCCTGGTACAAAGTAGTTATGGTTCAGGAGAGGGGTTAGCGGAGAGTTATAAGGCCAGATAAGTTTCTTATGGAGTCCATCCCAGACGTCCAGAGAGGACACGGTAAGAGGTGAGGTATTGTGGGTGAGGTTTCTAAAAGAGCGTGGTATCCAGGGAGCAGAGGAGAGGTCCGAATCACATAGAGAGTATTCCAGTTGTACCCAAAGTTTAGTAGCAAAGGCATATCTCCAGTCTGCTATGCGTGATAAAATAACAGCATGGTAATAAGCTTTAAAATTGGGTAGGGATAATCCCCCAGAGCGCTTAGCCCGAAATAGGACTTCCCTAGAGACTCTGGGGTGACCATCCCTCCAAACAAAGCGGGCAATCATGGTCTGCAACAGGGTGAAAAAACCTATAGGAATCTTTAAGGGCATCATTTGTAGGGTAAAGAGAACGCGGGGGAGTATGTTCATCTTGATTATGTTCACCTTACCTAGCCATGAATGTGAGAGGGAGGACCATTTCCTGAGATCATCTCTTATGTTGTTGAGAAGAGGAATGTAATTATGTCTAAAAAGGGAGTGGAGATGAGGAGTTAGGTATATGCCGAGGTATTTCATGCGTGAGGTTTCCCAGCGAAAGGGGAATGGGGGCTTCAGCTGATCAACTACTGGTTGGGGTATCGAGATATTAAAAATTTCAGATTTTGACAGATTAATTTTAAAGTTGGACAGCGTCTGGAACGTAGAGAATTCCGACATCAAATTTGGTAGTGAAATGCGTGGTTGTTGAATAAAAAATAGAATGTCATCCGCATAGGCTGCGTATTAATGAGATCTAGAACCAACCTGAGTGCCATGGATATTTCTATTGTGTCTAATCGTGGCCAAAAAGGGTTCAAGAGAAATAGCAAAAAGGAGAGGAGATAAAGGACATCCTTGCCTTGTTCCGTTATGTAGTGTGAATGTGTCGCTTAAGGAGCCATTTATGCGTATTTGCGCCGTAGGGTTAGAATAGAGGGAAGAAATACAGTGAAACATTCTGGGACCTAGACCGAAATAGTGGAGAGTGGTTCTGAGGTAGTCCCAGTCCACCCTATCAAACGCCTTTTCAGCATCCGTGGAGAGAAGGAGGGTGGGCTGGGAGCACCTACGTACATAGTGGATCAGGGACAAAGCATGAAGTGAGTTGTCCCTGGCCTCTCTGTTGGGATAAATCCAGTTTGATCAGCCGACACCCACTGGGGTAGAAAAGGGAGTAGCCTGCTAGCCAAAACTTTGGCATAGAGTTTAGTGTCGATGTTTAAAAGGGAAATAGGTCTATAACTACTACACAGAGTGGGGTCCTTGTCAGGTTTAGGAATCACAGTAATGTGGGCGGATAACGATTCCGGACGAAGGCCAGACTTAGGGGAGATGGAATTTGCATATGCAGTGAGATGGGGAAGTAAAATGTCACTGAAGGTTTTGTAGTATAGAACGGTGAAACCATCAGGGCCAGGGGCCTTTCCGGAGGGGGAGGATTTGAGAGCCTGTTTAAATTCCTCAATGGTAAAATCAGCTTCTAATCCATTAAGTGCTGACTTCAACAATTTTGGGAGGTTGGCCTCTCTGAGATAAGAGAGTATACGTTTACGTTTTTCCGACAATGGTAGAGAAGCTAGATCACCTTCCACATTGTACAAGTCGGCATAAAACTCCCGAAAGGCTTTTGAAATTTGGGGGGTGTTGTGGACTAGTTCTCCTGATGGCAGTTTTATTTTGGGAATGAAGGAAAGAGTTTTTTGGGCCGCGAGGGATCTAGCCAACTGTCTACCCGGTTTATTACCCCATGCGTAAACTTTCTGGGAAACGGAGTGAAATTTCCGTTTAGTTTCAAGATTGAGGAGAATTTTAAGCTCCTCTCTCTTAAGGGTGAGGGCCTCGAGATGTGAGATGTGTAAGGAAAGTTTATGCTTTTTCTCTAGGTCAGCAATTTGTTGTAGGACCTGTTGAAGCTGTTGACCATGCTCTCTCTTTCTCCTCGCACCCAATTCAATAAGAGTACCCCTCATGGAAGCTTTATGCGCTTCCCACAAAACAGAGTGAGAGGTGTCCGAGGTTGTCTTTAAAGTATTGGGATAAGGTAGTAGATAGCATGCAGAAAAAGATCTAGGCAGAATGTTAGATGTTAGAAACATACATTCTAGAACAAACCAGAGCTGAACAGCCCTGCCCAGGGGGGCGGTCCCTCCGGACATTACCCTCCTACCTGCAGCTAGCAGCCTCAGTTTTTTTTCTGCCTAGCAGAAGGAGAAGACGTGGCTCTCTCAGGAGCCAGTCTCCTGGAAAATTTTATTTTTACATTTTATTCCTTTGGGAATTTTATTTTTGAGACCTTCAATCAACTGTCGGCTGGGCAACAGGTTGGGTACACTGGTTTCCTCGTAGTCTTCTTTGTCCGACCATCGAGCGTGCTGATCCTCTCCTTGTGTGCGTGAGACTCAGTTCACGACATGCCCCATGACTCCAAGGGTGGCCGGGTTGCTTTTATGCTCCCGCGGCCCTCTCAAGATTGAGCAGTACCTGTCTGTATCTTTCGCGGTAGACAGGGCCGACAGCTACGCAGTACTACTCTGTGATAGGTCTGTCTGAAACAAGCCAGTGGGTCCCTCTGGGATGGGTAAGTAGTCTCTCCTGCTGCAGGTGAGTACATGCTGGCTGTGTTTCTTTATATGGGGGGTTTCTCCCTGTCTCCCCCCTGTTATGCTGCTCTCTGCACCCTGTACTGGTGCTGTGTGGGGGTGCTTGGGGTCACTCTGGCCTGACTGGGGGCGCTCATATCTGTGCAGTGGAAAGGAGCAGTGTTCTGGGAAAAAAGTAATTGAGTGTGGGGACTTCATTGCGTGCACCATTAGCGCTGTGTGGTGAATTTGAAAAATGCGCTCGACGGCCATCTTGCCGTGGTTTAATGGCGCAGTAATATATGCGCCGGCGGCCATTTTCTTGAAGCCGCGGCGCTTTCACTTCGGTTTCGGGCTCTAGCGGCGCTGCTGCGGTGCGAATCTCCTCACACTCTCCTCATGCTTCACTCGCGCTGCAGCGCGGAACTGAGTGATCCTTGAGGGTTTGGTGAGTCCTCTGGATATCCCCTCCTCAGCCTCAGTGCAGCCAGTAGGTGGACTGTACTATTCACTATAAGTGTATAGGGTCTCAAAGGGTGGCAGTATGGAGTCTGATACACCTGCTTCTCCACACTTGTCAGAGGCAACAGGCAGTGCTCCTGCACCTGCGGTCCCTATGGACCAGTTGTCGGCAGTCCTGGAATCATTCCTTGTCAGAATGGAAGCGGTGTGCGAGCGCAAGGGAGCTATAAAGCCCCCTCTCCCCACAAATATCTTTAGTGGAGGAGTGCTCTGATTCAGATATGGGCCTAGCTACTGCTGCTCAGGACCCTAGCTCTGAATATTTTAATGTTTTTGAACAGGACATTCCCTTGTGAGGAAGACTCCAGTTCTCTGTCAGTAAATGACAGGGCGCTTGTAAGTGAACTCATTGATGATGTGAGGAACACTCTCAAGCTGGATGCTGTGGCCGTTTCCCTTGGTTCCTTCAAGCTTTTCTTTTACACAGCTTCCTCACTGTTTTCCTCACACGCTGCGTCAAGAGCAGCATGGATGATACAGTGGTACACAGTCTCCCCCCCCCCCCCCGGTCGGTGCAGCATGGTGGGGGGGGGGGGGGGTTTATTCATTTATGTCTCTAGTCCCTGTGAGCCTTCTGTGTGATGTCCTAAGGCAACAACAGGGTCTCTGCACCTGTGGTTTCCCGCAATTTCCTGGGGAACGCTCTGAGCTCTGACAGGACCACGGTCTGAGGATCAGAGGCTACCTGTTACCTGCCTGCTGCTTCGGCAGCACAGTTGAGCAGGTTGGAATGGTACAGAGAAGATTATGCGCCTCTGCGCCATAATTTAAACTCATCTTATACCTCTACACTGGAAACATTCACAGTGTATGTATGTGTTATTGGTCTCTGTGTCTGCGGGGTTTTCCCCCCACGTTCCAATGCTGTGTTTCAGTGCCATACACGATATAAACATACACAATATGTTTATGCACGACTCTAGATACATTCACAGTATATTTATGTATTGTACTCTCTGGGTCGGCGTGAGTTTCCTCCGGGGGCTCCGGTGTCCTCCCGCGCTCTCATGGTATGTGCGCTTCGGCTCTCTGCACAGTATAGACATGTTCAATTATATTTATTGCACATACTATACATATTTACAGTATGGGTATACTGTCTGCGTGGGGGTACTCCGGTTTCCTTCCACGCTCCAATGGAAATGCTCAGCATAAACGTGTGCAATATGTTTATTCACATGCTATCATTCCTACACGGTATCTGTGTGCTGTCTGCGTGGGTTTCTTCCGGGTGTTCCGGTTTCCTCCCATGCTCTGACGGTATGTGCGCCTTTGGCCCTCTGCACAGTTAAACATGTTCCATATGTTTATCACGCATGCTATAATACCTACACAGTATGTGTATGCAGTCTGTGTGGGTTTCCTCCGGGTACTCCGGTTCCCTCCCACACTCCAATGGCATGGGCGCTTTCGGCGCTATGCACAGCCAAAATTTGTGTGATTTGATATCCACATACTAACATACCTACTCGGTGTGTCTGTGCAGTCTGCCTGGGTTTCCTCCGGGTCCTCCAGTTTCCGCCCACGCTACATAACATGCGTGCCTTTGGTGCAATACACGGTATAAACATACACCTTATGTTTATACACAACACTAAGTACATTCACAGTAGTTGTATGTATTGTGTTCTCTGGGTCTGCGTGGGGTTCCTCCGGATACTTCGGTTTCCTCCCACGCGCCAACGGTGTGTGCGCCTTCGGTGCTATGCACACATAGGCATGTGCAAAATGTTTATCACACATACTATAGTACCTACACGGTATGTGTATGCAGTCTGCGTGGGTTTCATCCGGGTGCTCCGGTTTCTCCCCCGCGCTCCAATGGTGTGCGCTTTTTTTAGCGCTATGCACAGTATAAACATGTGCAATTTGTTTATTCGCAGGCTAACATACCTACACGGTTGTGTACGCAGTCTGCATGGCTGGTTTCCTTCCAAGCCTCGATGATGTGCGCGCCTTCGTTGCTGGCACAGTATAAACGTGTTCAATATGTTTATCCACACATACAAAACTACATACGCTCTATGTGGTTGTATTATGCTCTTTGTGGCTGAGTGGGTTTCCTCCCACACTCTATTTGCGCGTTTTGACGCAATACACAGTATAAACTATGTGCTTGTACAATCAGCACTTATCAATGGGGTAGCTGCTGGATGGAGCATTGTCATAAGGATCCCTGGTATCAGGGGTACCACTTTCCACCTGCCTTCAGTGGTGATCAGAAGCGCTGGCTTGGACTCTGTTCGCCAGGCTGAGGTTATTGTTACGCCCGTTAGTGGCTGCGTCTCTGGCATTTCTGAAGCTCAATGACTGGGCAAAAGCCTCTGATTCATCTATCAGTCGACCAGCAGGTGCACTGCAACTGCTTTAGCCTTTAGGGTCTCTGTGCCCGGGGTAGATTTGCGCCACCTGTGGAGGCTGAGTTACTGGTCCACTGACCAAGTTTTTAGGGAAGCTCTGTCAAGTTGCCTTTCTTGGCCAACAGTTGAGGCACCCAGTAAGCCGGGGCCTCCCTTCTCCGATACATTGCGGGGTCTCTTTGGGATTTCATACATCTCGCTGCAGGACGGTCCTGTCGGCCGTGTGCATTGCAGGGGAAGGGTCCTTACATCCGGAGGTGTTTTCACCTCCTTTACCGGAGGTGGGGCACCGGATGTGGACCTTATGGCCTCTCGACTCACTCGCAAGGTGTCAAGATTCGTGGCCAGGTCCAGGGACCCCTGGTCAGATGCGTTGGTGGCCCGTGGGGGCAGTATCGCCTGATATATGCTTACCCTCCGCTACTGTTGTTGCCTCGCCTGCTTCGCAGAGTAGGGGCCGAGGCCATTCCGGTGATCCTCATTGCTCCGGAACGGCGACATTGGTACGCCGATCTACTTCGGCTAGTTGCAGACGTTCCTTGGCGACTGCCTATTGGGGTGGACCTTCTGTCTCATGATCCCATACTTCATCCTGCGTTACAGTCCTTGACTTTAATGGCATGGCTGTTTAAAGCCAGGTGCTGAGGGACCGAGGTCTCTCGGATTCGGTCATCTCATCCATGTTGTTGGCACGGAAATCTTCCTCCAGAAAGATATATCACCGTACCTGGAAAGCTTACCTCGCTATGTGCGAGGAGCTTGATTGGTGTCCACGGACATATTCCGTTCCCAGGATTTTGCTGTTCTTACAGCATGGTGTGACCCAAAAGCTGGCCTTGCGTACCATTGAGAGTCGGATTTCGGCCCGGGCTGTCTTTTTCAACGACCGCTACTGGGCCATTCCTTGATTAGCACCTTTTGTGCAGGGGGTTCGCCATGTGATCCCCCCTGTCAAGCCTCCTCTCCCTACTTGGGATCTGAATTTGATGCATCTCGGTTCTCCAAGAACATCCCTTTGAAAATATCAGAGAGATTCCTCTCTTGACCTTGTCCCAGAAGGTGGCCTTAGTGGCCATTACTTCGGTTAGACGGGTGTTTGAGTTGGCGGCCTTGTCCTGCAAGTCACCTTACTTGGTCCTCCATAAGGATATGGCGGTGTTGCGCCCATGACCGTCCTTCTTTTCAAAAGGTGGTCTTGGCCTTTCACCTTAAGGAGGACATTGTTCTTCCGTCCTTGTGTCCTCACCCATCGCATCCCTGAGAGTTTGCGCTTCATACATTAAGATGGGTACGAGCCTTACAGGTGTACCTGTCTGCTACTGTTTCCATTTGGAAGTCTGACTCACTGTTTGTGTCTGTCTCTGGTCCAAAACAGGCCCGAGCGGTGTCGTCTGCCACCATCTTAAGGTGGATCAGGCAGACCATCATACAGGCCTATGCCCTTAAGCGGTGGGCGCCTCCCTTTCCGGTTGCGGCGCATTCCACCAAGGCAATTGGTGCTTCCTGGGCTTTCCGACATCAAGCGTCGGTTGCATAAGTGTGCAAGGCGGCGACCTGGTTGTCCGTTCATACCTTTTCTAAGTTCTATAAGGTTGATGTGGCTGCATCTTCGGATGCTTCCTTCGGCCGCAAAGTGTTGCAGGCCACTGTTTAATGTTGCAACTCCTCCGTTGAGGAGCTCTGCTTGTTTGGAGTGAAGTTTTGGTTTTTCCTTTACTACTGCTCCCACCCTTCTGATACTGCTTTGGGACGTCCTACACGTTTACAGTATCCAGCTGTGTCAGTCCATGGACGATAAGAGAAAATAGGATTTTTGTATTCACCGTAAAATCCGTTTCTCTGACGTCCATGGACTGACACAGCACCCACCCTTCTTTTAAGGTTTGTACTGCTATGTTACGAACTGAAGCTGCTAGCTGCAGGTAGGAGGGTAATGTCCGGAGGGACCGCCCCCCTGGGCGGGGCTGTTCAGCTCTGGTTTGTTCTAGAATGTATGTTTCTAACATTCTGCCTAGATCTTCTCCTGCGAGCAGGGACACACACGTTTACAGTATCCAGCTGTGTCAGTCCATGGACGTAAAAAAAAATGATTTTACGGTGAGTACAAAAATCCTATTTTTTTTCTCTCGTAGGTGGCAGTGTAACCTGACAGTAGGGAAGTTGTGTCTTTTAGTGGATTCCAAGAAAAGGACAGCGTATGTAAAATACACTTAAATGCCATTCAATTGACCTGAAGTCAGACAGACCTTGTACGAACAGCCTCTATTTTCATAGTGTTGCCTCCATGTAGAGCAGGGATGGGCAAACTCGGCACTCCAGTTGTGGTGAAGAGTGAAACTACAAATCCCATTAAGCACTGTCACACTTTAACAGCCACCGGCATGGCTGCTAGAGGCATAGACCGGACAGGATTTGTAGTTTCACTATAGATGGAGTGCCAAGGTTTGCCTGCTTCTGAGCTAGGGAACCTAAATATGAATGATTGCAGTCCAGCAGGCATCAGAATAGAACACTGGACTGGGCAGAGCAGGAATGTATTTCCATTCAGATTAAAATGTAGGCTAGGATTTTCTTTTTTCCATATAAAAGAAAAAGCATAGTTTAATTTCTGGCATTCGCTTTTAGGAACGACCAAAAGAAAACCAAAGTGAAGAAGAAAACCAGCAATCCCCAGTTCAATGAGAAGTTCTACTTTGAGGCAAGTTGAAATGTGTGAGGCAATTTAGAAATTTACCTCACACGTATAATCTGTTCTCTCTTTTTACATTTTGGTGGTTTGGGGATATATGGGTTTTCATACCAGCTTGCAAGATGAAACAAAAAAATAATAATGTTTTTAAAAAAATGGCTAAATGAATTTCCCCACAACACCTCTTGGGAACACAATGGGTTGCTTTTTTTTTCCTGCTGTAGTAACCATTGTCTGTCAATAGAAGTATATGATGGAGAGCAGCAGTATTAACTGTGGCTTTGCGCCAGCTTTTCAGGATAGTTTTATATTGACATGTCTAAGCTTTAAATGACCATCAAATGTAGATCAAAATGTTAGTATAATATCAAGGCAAAACCTTTTTTTCAATTTTCAGACACAGTGGGCATGGATTAAAACACCTGTTTGGTTTTCACTGAAAAATAAATCTGACAGGAGTTCTAGCCTTCTCTACTGTACTAAAGGAATACATTTTTTTTTTTTGTAATGCTTTTGGAGAGTTCTCACTGTATGTCGGCTAAAACCTTGTCAGCAGAGCAAGAAGTAATGGTAAATCTCTCTAACCGAGCCCTGCATAACAGTAAATACAGTACTTGACACGAGCTGCAATCCTTCCCCACTCTGTCCAAAATGAAGAAGAAGCGTTTTTTGGCTGAACAAGCACTTTTAGGCCCCATGCACACGAGACGCTGTTATTTGCTGTTAAACGCGCGTTCAGAGGCAGTTGGACACTTTTTTCAACTGCTCCTGAACCCATTCAATGTTATCCTATGTGTCCATGCACACAGTCTCGTTTATTGCCGTTTTTAGGCAGTTGCGTTTAACCTCGTTTTTCCAGAAGCAAAAAAATGGGTTCAGACGCAAAAGTTTTCCACGTTTCAGACGCAAAACGCGGCTAAACGCGGCAAAACGCGGGTACCGGCGTTTTGCCACGATTTCGTTTATTAGCGTTTTTAAAGGTGACCTATTTTTTTACATTAGAAATCTCAAAAATGATGGCAAATGATGAAAAACCATCAAAAAAATATGAAAAAAAAACTGTAATTGCTTGCATTGCACTATAGACAATCCACAACTTGTGGCAGGTGACGTGGCAAGTGGACAATCCACAACTTGTGGCAGGTGATGTTGCCAGGTGACGTGGCAGGTGGAAATCCACAAATTGTGGCAGGTGACGTGGCCAGGTGACGTGGCAAGTGGACAATCCACAACTTGTGGCAGGTAACGTGGCCAGGTGACGTGGCCAGGTGACATGGCAGGTGACGTGGCAGGTGGACAGTCCACAAATTGTGGCAGGTGACGTGGCAGGTGACGTGGCAAGTGGACAATCCAAAACTTGTGGCAGGTGACGTGGTCAGGTGACGTGGCATGTGACGTGGCCAGGTGACATGGCAGGTGACGTGGCAAGTGAACAATCCACAACTTGTGCCAGGTGATGTGGCCAGGTGACGTGGCAAGTGAACAATCCACAACTTGTGCCAGGTGACGTGGCAGGTGACGTGGCAAGTGAACATTCCACAACTTGTGGCAGGTGACGTGGCAGGTGACATGGCAAGGTGACGTGGCCAGGTGATGTGGCAAGTGGACAATCCACAACTTGTGGCCAGGTGACGTGGCAAGTGGACAATTCACAACTTGTGGCCAGGTGACGTGGCAAGTGGACAATGCACAACTTGTGGCAGGTGACGTGGCAAGTGAACATTCCACAACTTGTGGCAGGTGACGTGGCAGGTGACATGGCCAGGTGATGTGGACAATCCACAACTTGTGGCCAGGTGACGTGGCAGGTGACGTGGCAAGTGGACAATTCACAACTTGTGGCAGGTGACGTGGCCAGGTGACGTATCAGGTGACATGGCAAGTGGACAATCCACAGCTTGTGGCAGATGATGTGGCAAGTGATACGCTAAATACAAGTACACTGCTGCTCTCTCAGCTGCTGGTCTCCCAAAATGGCTGAAATGGTTAAATAATAATGTTTTTTGAGCTTAGGGAGGGTCTTATGATGTTTCTTAACTAAACGCCTATAGACGCAAACGCGGTAAAACGCCGCTAAAATCGCGGCAAAACGGGCGTTTTTAAACGCCGGTTTTAGCCTTTAAAAACGTATGTTCAGCAGAGTTTGCACCGGCGTCTCGTGTGCATGGGGCCTTAGCTATACTATGTGAAAGAGTTCCTAATATGCATATAACGGTATGTAAAAACTACTCATAACTATAGAGAAACAGAAGTGTGGCCTAATTTTCTATAAGTTTTATTTTTTTCCATGTTTGGCATGGCATGTAAATGGCCTTTGTTTTTTCCATCAAAAGATATTTCTGGGCAGGATGTCAGCTGCGTGTTTAAAAATTTTTCCCTACTGTACAACCTATTTTGTGTGATGTGTGTTTTTTGTGGCACCTTTACTAGATACTAATTTTAATGAGGGAGTTTTCAGCTTCCATATGGTGTTACTGACCATATTAATAATAATTTTTATAATAAAATATGTATTAATGTCTCTTTTCAGGTGACAAGATCAAGTAGCTACACTAAGAAGTCACAATTTCAAGTAGAGGAAGAAGATATAGAAAAACTAGAAGTGAGGTTTGTAGCTCAGAATAGTATTTTTGTGCTATAAAACTAATCGTATAACCTCTGCGTTTGGGAAAGGTTACCCAAGGGGTTATATTTCAAAATAAAGAAAATTTAAAAAAATCTGTAGCTTCAATTAAACAGGTGAGATGCACATAGGAGGTATTTTCCCTGCCTAAGAATTTGTCTTTTCTGTCTATCTAACGCTGACATTTAAACACCTCTTATACACAGAACAGGTCTGTCTGACACTTAAGTAAAGTAGCACTTTATCCTAGCACTTCCTCCAGTCAACATGCCTTTTGCACTATAGCACAACCATTTGGCTCATTATGCACTTTTTCCTCCCGCAGTCCGAGCTCTGCTGCTCAAAAAAATAAATATATATATATATATATATATATATATATATATATATATATATATATATATATATATATATATTTATGGTCGGAGCCCTCAGTCCGAAGAGATATGGATCACATAAACACATCACAAGACTGACAACACAGATAAGACCTGAAGTGTGGCCTGGCCTGTTGGACGGTATGCCAAGAGAAGGGGCCATGCCTAAGATAGAAGTAATGAATAATTCTGTTGAGAATTGTTTGAAGGGAAGTGCCCTAAAAAGGGGTATGGGTGGGTGGGTACCGCGCACTAGAGCCGACACTGACGATGGTGGACGGTCTGCTGAAGTACCCCTCGAACTCCTCCCATAATTTCAGGCCAGCATACTGGCCTTCCTATTTATGGTCGGAGCCCTCAGTCCGAAGAGATATGGATCACATAAACACATCACAAGACTAACCAACACAGATAAGACCTGAAGTGTGGCCTGGCCTGTTGGACGGTATGCCAAGAGAAGGGGCCAAAAATACACTTGGTTAGGGAAGGAATTGTTTTACTGTACAAGGCAATAACAGAGCGAGTCTGTCGGAGACTCGTGACGATCCGTTTGAGGATTGGGGACGTATCGGGCGAAACGCGTGGACTTCCACCTTCCCATCATCCTGATTGCGTGGTCTGGAACTCTGTTACGCGATGCGGCTAAGGCTGCTCCCATGCGAAAGAATGTCCTGAGTAACGACCTGGGTTTAAGGCCTAAGATGCATGGGAGCGTTCTGACTTAACTGATGAGCTGGTACTTGCTTAGGGGTTCAGTTGGGAAACGTAGTAGAGGCTGTCCTCTGATAGGTCGGGCAGTAGAGTATACCAATTGCTTTAGAACGGCCATAGGGCACCGGGCGTTGTGCGTCTGGAAAGTTTGACGTCTACTCTGGGACCAGATTGTATCGTTTCCTGACACCGTGGGGTGTAGGATGAAACGACTCTAGGTGGTGAGTCAGGTGGTGCCTGCGTAGTACTTGGTATTGGGGTTCGTGACAGTAAATTCGCTGGGCCACAGAAAACCGGGAAAGGCTAGGTAATGGCTGCTCGAATTACCAGGCTGGGTCATAACCGAAGGGGGAACGTGGAAGCATAGCAGACATGTCCTGGAATACGGCGTTGGTCACTGGTAAGCGTTAGGTACCAGTGTGTGGTTGCTGCCTGTGGATGCCACGTGGTATGGTTTTGACCGCATGAGCGGCGAAGAGGGAAGGTTTGGTAGAGTCCAGTAGAGAGATAAATGCTGGATGCTGGCTGAATAGAGTCTGATGGTATTGTGTGACAGTAGGAAACGAAGGCCAGATATGTCTGAGTTTCCGGAACCGCCCCGGGGTTAGCGGCTAGGAACCAGCCGGTCTTCCAGGCAGTATGGTAGGCCTTTAGTGTATTGGAAGAATAGAACACATCGATGAGGGAGGTAGCACCAAGGAGCCAGGATGAGGCATAGTTAGGCGGGAACGTGCGTCGGCCGAGGTATTGCATTTACCAGGGATTTACCAGGGATGTGGACCCTGGGGATACTGAACTGTTGTGGTAGGGACAGTAGCAACAGCCTGCGTAGGGAGGCCGTGGTGGCCAGTGATTTTGACCAGCCTCTTTTAACGACTGTGACTGTGGCCTGGTTATCTGTGGCGAACGTGGCGGCCTGTCCTGCCCAGGTGCGGCCCCATACTTGAGCCGCTGCAACTATTGGGTAGATCTCGAATAGAGAGGAGGACTGACTGAACGCGGATTTGTGAGTATCTCTGACGGCCACGGACCCGCGAACCAATGATGGCCAAAAATTGCAATGAAGCTTGTGGAAGCTGCTATGTCCTTGACTATCTGTGGTGACGAAGGGATGCTGATGGGATGAAGGTGGGTCTACTATGCTAGTTCTCGAGGAAATGGGCCCAGATGGCCAGATCCGCTATAGCGGCTGCATCTAGCTTAATGACTTGGTCAGGGTCTTGTGCCTGGGAGAGGAACGCTAAGAAGCGTGAGATAAAGGATCGCCCTTGAGGAATGAACCTCATCGTGAAGTTGAGCATGCCCAGTAGGGATAGTAGCTGTGTGTTTGGTGCACCCTGGCGTGACGGTAACGTATGGGCGACAGTCCTGTTGCGGGTCAAACTACCGAGAGGTGGGCTGGCCTGCATGGCGCGTTTGTCTAGGATGATGTCCGGAAGGAGATGAGC
Organism: Rana muscosa; assembly: GCA_029206835.1. Taxonomy (NCBI): domain Eukaryota; kingdom Metazoa; phylum Chordata; class Amphibia; order Anura; family Ranidae; genus Rana; species Rana muscosa. The sequence goes on from CM055122.1 coordinate 823,462,094, forward strand.
TAAGCCGGGCTTCCTACGTTTTCCTCAGTTACGGGCATATTGATTTAAGAGACCTCTTTTAGAATTCCTAGGACTCCTGGGGGTTTAGTATTAAGTGAGAACTCCTGTGAGGGTATGAGGGAGTTTAACTGGGTACGTTAGAAGAATGAGGCGCGGATAAGTAGTAGACTAATCAAGTTTACAAGAAAACTTGCCCTCGACAAGATCGAAGACTGACTCTCCGTACTGTGAACGGTGACTGCGAAAAGAGGGGAGGGGCTGATCGCATGCCCCCGATCCATTTCGATCTGAAGCGGAGTGCTGATAACTTCTACGTCGGGGCTACTGAGAGCGTGTTTTTTTTTTTTTTTCATGGGTAGAGTCGGGTAATGTGACGAGTCCGGTGTGGAACCCTGTAGTGAACTCCTGCCCTAGAAAGGCTGCTAGGGGGGAGTTGGATGTGAGGAGAGAAGCCAAGCCGCCCGACGTGCGTGCGGCCTAGACAAGCTGGGCTCTACTGCTCGGTGCCGCAGGTACTTCGAGGGGAGCTGTCTGGAGTAGGAGACAGATGTGCAGAGGTTTGCAGTGTGGGTAAAATCAACCCTAGAAAGTTGTTGGAGATGGCTGCGCCCCCCTGGTGCACAAGTTAGACGTCCTAGTGTGCCCGACTGGGAGGACTGTGTGGCTTGCTGATAATCTATGAGGCGTATTGTCTGCGACTCAGCTTGGAGCACCAATTAATCGAGAGGGTGGCAGATTGACAGATTGTACAGAGTGGGGAGCGAAGGTCGTGAAGTGGCGGTAGAATGGTTCTGTGTCAATAGTGCTCCAGTTGGTGTTAGCTGGCACTGTGCCAGCCGGTGGAGACTGGGGCTAAGGGGGGCGTGGCTGGTCGTGTTTCCAGGGCCCCTTACTCTAGCCTGGACATCGGTGACTGCAGTTGCCAGTGTGGTCGCCAAGGCGTGCAGCTGGATAATTGCAGCGGATATCGACTGCGATGGAGCTTGTGTGTCTGGTAAGGCTGCCGCTGGTGGTGGAAACAGCAGCCTAAGCTTGGCTTTCCTGGCTGAGGCCAGGTAGGGGATGCCCATACGTCGTAGTTCGGCCGTGGCCTGGGGGTGGTCCAAGGTCTGGGGGACTGTGTATTGCCGACCGCCGGACCCGGGAAGGGTGATGGTGAGGCAAAAGTTTGCTGTCGGCTCGCGGCATGGCGTCGGCTAAAAAGGAGGGGAATGCATATGTTTAGAGTAAGTTTGCGAGGTTTGGAGGGGATAGAAGGGTTTAAGAAAACGGGGAGGAAGAAGGAGAGCAGTGAGGACAGGGCAAGGAGCGATAGGCGTAGATGACAGATTAGTTTGCGTACGAGCGCGGTTGAGTGAAATTTGGAAAACTCAAAACAATGCGAGACAACTGAGGTGAGCCAGGAGGTGACTGGCTAGATAACCGATAGCTCAGGTGCCGTCTGTGCTCGGCACAGACTAATGAACCAGAGCCCCCAGGGCATGCTGGGGCGAGTGGCTGAAGTCTGGTATGCTAAGTAAGAATGTTTCGATCTGTAGTGGTTGGCATGTGGTCGGTCTGCTAACCCTCGCACTGCCAGCAAGGCGGATGTTAGGCAACCTTGTCTGTGTGGTGAAGGATCTCGGATCGCTCTTCGAAAACAGAGTGTAGTGCACAGAAGTATGTGACAGTTACTAACGCCTCACGAGCGGTCAAATTGTGTATGTGAAGAAACATATGTCGTGAAAGAGTGCGAGGAGAAAGCAAGGGGGGGCCTTGCACTGACGCACCTGACTTGTGCGCTAGTAGTTTAAGTCTGGTCGAGGTCGAGACATGGGTCGACCCGAAACCTGTGACACTGACCTGCGTGGGGAAAGCGACAGAGAAAAAGGTGAGCAGCCGTGTTGCTACTGGAGATGATGAGTGGCTGATTTGAACCACTTGTCGTATGCTCGCAGCGATTGCGAGGGAAAGTAGCCTTGCTGAGAGGCGAAAGAAGGAAAGTTTGTGAATTGTGAGTATGTAGGGATGACCGTCCGTGATGAACCTGGAGTAATTAAAGTAAGGTGTGTATGTAATGCATGAAGAAAAGTCGCATTTTATTACTATTAATTTATTTACATTCGACTATTGTTATTTATTTATTTATTATTAATGTTTTTTATTTTTTTATTATATATATATATATATATATATATTTTTTTTTTCTTTTTTATTCCTTTTTTTTTTTTTTTCGGGGAATGATTCAAGCGTGAGGCGCCGCTAATGCGACCGGTAATGTACTAGCACTTCTAATGGCCAATGAACTGAACGTCTGAGCTGCAGCTACGACTGAGTTCGGATCGTTAGGATGGGTCTGTAGTGCTGGGAAGCTGAGTTGCTGCGCTGGAGGTGCGACTGTACTAGAATTGATAGTGTTTGAAAAGGATCCGAATCTTACAGCCGACGTTACGACTGGATTCGGATGGATTAGAAAGTTTGATGCTGCGGATCCAACCGTTTGAGCCGGTGATGCGACTATGCTCGGGTCGGTCGTGTTAGCGGAGGATCCGTACCTCTGAGCCGATGCTACGACTGGGTTCGGATCGGTTGGATGGGTCTGATCAGTTCTAAGTTTGATGTTTGTAGATCCGAGCCGATGAGCCGGTGGTGCGACTGTGCTCGGATCGGTCATGTTAGCGGAGGATCCAAACCTTTGAGCCGATGCTACGACTGGGTTCGGATCGGATAGGAGGGTTTGTTGCTAGAGATCCGAGTCGATTGAGCCGGTGATGCGACTGGACTCGGAACGAGTGTAAATGCCATAGATCCGAAAGTTTGAGCCGATGCTATGACTGAATTCGGATCAGTTGGAAGTTTGATGTTTGTGGATCCGAGCTGGTGGTGCGACTGTGCTCGGATCGTTCATAGATGCCAGAGGACCGAACGTCAAGGTGATGCCACGACTGCGTTTGGATCGGATAGAATGGTTTGTCGCTAAAGATCCGAGTCGGACGAGCCTGTGCTGCGACTGGACTCGGATCGCTTGGGAATGCCATAGGTCCGAAAGTTTGAGCCGATGCTACGACTGAATTCGGATGGTTTAAAAGTTTGATGTTTGTAGATCCGAGCCGATGAGCCGGTGGTGCGACTGTGCTCGGAACAAACGTGGATGCCAGAGATCCGAATCTCTGAGCCGATGCTGTGCCTGTATTCGGGCTGATAACGGGTGCAAGGAGGGGGTTTGAATTGCTGGGTCCGAATTGTAGCGCCGGAGATACGGCTGGACTCGGACGGCTGTTCGGTGTTTCGAAGTTGAAGGGGCTTGTGATTGCCGAGGGTCCGGCCTGTAGTGCCGATTGTTAGCGACCAGAGCCGGACCGGACTGTTCGGTGTATGGTGTGAGTAGTAGGAGGTGTGGGGCATCAGTAAGGTGAAGGGAGAGTATCGTAGGAGGTGTAGGGCATCAGTGACTAGGGATAAGGAAGTGCAGTGTGGGATACCAGTCCGACGACTGGGTATCGGATGTGCGACTTGAGGTAAGAGACTTGCGAGCTGCGAGTAATTCGAACAACAGCTCTGTGAGACGTAGTGTCTAGGTGGGCCGTTACTGGTGGTAACGTGCGTGCGACAGGGTTCGAAAGACAACTGGACTAGCCGGTAAACATACGATGCAGACGGAAAACACGGGGTTATGAACCGTGTGACTTGTAAAAGAAGAAAAACGTGTACTGGCGCTACGATTCGTACGAATGGTAACAGCCGGTCCTGCCTGCGACAGCGAGCGGGGATACGATCAACTGCGAGCGAATCTGGAAGGGACGAAAGCTACTACACGGCCGTTGCGAGTCGCATGGCGTCGGCTGATGACGACGAATACCGCGCACTAGAGCCGACACTGACGATGGTGGACGGTCTGCTGAAGTACCCCTCGAACTCCTCCCATAATTTCAGGCCAGCATACTGGCCTTCCTATATATATATATATATATATATATATATATATATATATATATATATATATATATATATATATATATATATATCTCTATATATATCTTTGCAATGAGGTGCAATGTTGAACTTCCAGTGACCTTGTAATACTAAGGAGTCGCATGATACCGGGGAGGGAAAATGGCTAATTGGGCCAAATTTGGACATTTTCACTTAGGGGTGTACTGACTTTTGTTGCCAGCGGCTTAGACATTAATGGCTGTGTTGAGTTATTTTGAGGGGACAGAAAATTTACACTGTTATACAAGCTGTACACTAACTACTTTACATTGTAGCACAGTGTCATGTCTTCAGTGTTGTCACATGAAAAATGGGAGGGGTGTACTCACTTTTGTTAGATACTGTGTGCGTGTGCGCCTGATTGAGATTTATTTTTATATATATATATATATTATATATGTGTGTGTGTGTGTGTGTGTGTGTGTGTGTAAATATAAATTTCTCCTTTTAAAGTGAAAATTCTTAAATAATACGGCTTGTGCAAAGACACCATAGAAATTCACATAAAGTCCACATAAAAGAGATAATCCGCAATATTCGTTGTAAAATCCCAAATGGTGGTGCATGTGTCACAAAAATTCATCCAGGTCTTAAATCACCAACCTCCCAGTGTGCCACTCCAAAACAACCACAGTGTTCATCAGGTGTCCCCTCACCTATTCAGATGGATCTCGGTGTTCAAAAGAGTTCTAACACGGCATTAAAATCCAAAGCCACCACTGGACGTCTCCACAGCAGTTAAATCAGCTTCTCAACACTGCTTTACACCATATTATAAGGCTCATGGAGATTATGTAAAGAAACCTCAGTGCTCACTGAGTATTTATTTTTATTAAAAGCAATCAGAGTAACCCTCACATTTTATTAAAAAAAATTGCTTCCAAGTATGTCTATAATTCACTATTACCAGATATCCGTCACAGTGTGGCACACTTTATAGAGATTGTATATGTGTCATATAATCTGTATAAGGAGTGCTATTGGTTTATTAGTTTCACCCACTATTTACTTTACATTTGAAAATAATTATTTGTTTATACGTATATACTGTATTTATTGGCGTATAACACTCACTTTTTTACCCTGAAAATAGAGGGTATACTGTGCCTGCGTGTTATACGCAGGAGGCTGCGGAAATTTTTTTCCTGAAACTTCCCTCTTAAAGTTAGGGTGCGTGTTATACGCCGATAAATAAGGGTAATAAAATAGGTGATGATCAGTTTTATAATAAAAAGAGCTTCACACTGGAGCTCTGGTGGTTTTACAATGGTGTTGGCTACTATAAAATTGAATATTCGTGATTCATTCGAGCAGTGTGGGGATAGTTTACGTATTTTTTTCTTTAAAAAAATAAATAAAAAAGAACCAGTGCAAGTATAAAAATAAAAAAATTAAGTGTTCACCTTTTCAAAAAATGAAAAGGTGAACACAGTAGACCCCAACCCCCTAAGAAAATGTACCATTTAAATAAATACAATTTAAACAAAATAAGGTAATTTTAAATTGTCAGCAACACATCTCAAAAAAGTTGGGACACGGCCATGTTGCTGGCGTTTTGGGAGAGGAACATTGTCCCATTTTTGCCTGATATAGGTTTCTAACTGCTCAACAGTCCTGGGTCGTCTTTGTCATATTTTTCATTTCAACATGCACCAAATCTTTTCAATTGGTGAAAGGTATGGACTGCAGGAAGGCCAATTAAGCAGCCAGACTCTTCTCCTAAGAAGCCATGCTGTTGTCATAGATGCAGTATGCGGTTTAGCATTGTCCTGGTGGAATATGTAAGGTCTTCCCTGAAAAAGATGTCTGGATGCGAGCATATGCTGCTCTTAAACCTTGATACAGGGGGTACGGAAAGTATTCAGACCCCATTACATTTTTCACTCTTTGTTATATTGCAGCCATTTGCTAAAATAATTTAAGTTCATTTTTTTTCCTCATTAATGTACACACAGCACCCCATATTGACAGAAAACACAGAATTGTTGTGATTTTTGCAGATTTATTAAAAAAGAAAAACTGAAATATCACATGGTCCTAAGTATTCAGACCCTTTGCTTAGTATTTGCACTCTTTTGATCTAATACAGCCATGAGTCTTTTTGGGAAAGATGCAACAAGTTTTTCACACCTGTATTTGGGGATCCTCTGCCATTCCTCCTTGCAGATCCTCTCCAGTTCTGTCAGGTTGGATGGTAAACGTTGGTGGACAGCCATTTTTAGGTCTCTCCAGAGATGCTCAATTGGGTTTAAGTCAGGGCTTTGGCTGGGCCATTCAAGAACAGTCACTGAGTTGTGAAGCCACTCCTTCGTTATTTTAGCTGTGTGCTTAGGGTTATTGTCTTGTTGGAAGGTAAACCTTCGACCCAGTCTGAGGTCCTGAGCACTCTGGAGAAGGTTTTCATCCAGGATATCCCTGTACTTGGCCGCATTCATCTTTCCCTCTATTGCAAACAGTCGTCCTGTCCCTGCAGCTGAATAACACCCCCACAGCATGATGCTGCCACCACCATGCTTCACTGTTGGGACTGTATTAGACAGGTGATGAGCAGTGCCTGGTTTTCTCCACACATACCGCTTAGAATTAAGGCCAAAAAGTTCTATCTTGGTCTCATCAAACCAGAGAATCTTATTTCTAACCATCTTGCAGTCCTTCAGGTGTTTTTTTAGAAAACTCCATGCAGGCTTTCATGTGTCTTGCACTGAGGAGAGGCTTCCGTCAGGCCAATCTGCCATAAAGCCCTGACTGGTGGAGGGCTGCAGTGATGGTTGACTTTCTACAACTTTCTCCCATCTCCCGACTGCATCTCTGGAGCTCAGCCACAGTGATCTTTGGGTTCTTCTTTACCTCTCTCACCAAGGCTCTTCTCCCCCGATAGCTCAGTTTGGCCGGACGGCCAGCTCTAGGAAGGGTTCTGGTCGTCCCAAACGTCTTCCATTTAAGGATTATGGAGGCCACTGTGCTCTTAGGAACCTTAAGTGTAGCAGAAATGTTTTTGTAACCTTGGCCAGATCTGTGTCTTGCCACAATTCTGTCTCTGAGCTCTTCAGACAGTTCCTTTTGACCTCAAGATTCTCATTTGCTCTGACATGCACTGTGAGCTGTAAGGTCTTGTATAGACAGGTGTGTGGCTTTCCTAATCAAGTCCAATCAGTATAATCAAACACAGCTGGACTCAAATGAAGGGGTAGAACCATCTCAAGGATGATCAGAAGAAATGGACAGCACCTGAGTTAAATATTTGAGTGTCACAGCAAAGGGTCTGAATACTTAGGACCATGTGATATTTCAGTTTTTCCTTTTTAATAAATCTGCAAAAATGTCAACAATTCTGTGTTTTTCTGTCAATATGCGGTGCTGTGTGTACATTAATGAGGAAAAAAAATTAACCTAAATGACTTTAGAAAATGGCTGCAATATAACAAAGTGAAAAATTTAGGGGGGGTCTGAATACTTTCCGTACCCACTGTATATCTTTCAGCATTGATGGTGCCTTTCCATATGTGCAAGCTACCCATTCTATATACACTAACACACCCCCACAACATCAGAGATGCAGGCCTTTAAACTGAGCGCTGATAACAAGCCGAAAGGTCCCTCTTCTCTTTAGTCCAGAGAACACAGCGCCCATGGTTGCTACAAAAATTTCAAATTTGGTTTCGTCTGACCACAGAACTGTTTTCCACTTTGCAACAAACAATTTTAAATTGGCTTTGGCCCAAAGAAGACAGCAGAGTTTCTGGATGCACTATAGAGCTTTAACTTTCATGGAATGGCCAACTGCGTTCAGATAGTGCAGTGATTTTGGAAGTATTCCTGAGCCCATGCAGTGATGGCCACCATAGAATCATGACTTTTTTTAATGCAGTGCCGTCTGAGGGCCCGAAGATCATGGGCATCCAATACTGCATTTCAGCCTTGTCCCTTGCACACAGATTTTTACAAATTCTCAGTCTTTTAATATTATGTACTGTAGATGATGATATATTTAAAGTCTTTGCAATTTTACATTGAACATTATTTTGAGGCTGTTCAAAATTGTTTGATACAGCTTTTCACATATTGGTGTACCTCTGCCCATCTTTACTTCTGAGACACTGACTCTCCAAGATGCTCTTTTTAACCTAGTTGCAGAATTTTTTTCCAGCTCTTCCTTGGTAGTACCACTTACTTTGCCAGCTTTTTGTTGCCCTGCCACAACTTTTTTGAGACATGTTGCTGCCATCAATTTCAAAATGACCCTGTTTTTTTCTTAAAATGGTACATTTTCTCATTTTAAACATTTGATATGTTTTCTATTTTCTGTTGTGAATAAGATATGGGTTTATGAGGTTGACAGATGGTTGCGTTTTAGTTTTTTTGTAGATTTTACACAGGGTCCCAACTTTTTTGAAATTGAGGTTGTATATCTGCCTGGAGTTCAGTTTTATTAGATATTTAAGCTTTATTAAAGCTGAAGTTAACAAAGTCAATGTTTTTGACCACAATTACTGTACGTTAACTACATTTTGCTGCCTGAAATATAATTTCTGTGCTTCCGAAATGAGCACTTCTCAGTACCGTATATACTTGAGTATAAGCCAAGTTTTTCAACACATTTTTTTTTGTGCTGAAAAAGCCCCCCTCGGCTTATACTCGAGTCCGGTTTCCTCTCCTGCCGTGTCAGTCTTGATGCAAAGGGAAGGAAACCTGATTGCGCTGTACATTGTCCCCTGATTCACAGAAGCGCTGTGTGTATAGGAAGTACGCGCCGTCCACGCCATCCTCCTCCTCCTCGTCCGTGACGAGGAGGAGGCGGAGCTTTGTCACAGTGAACGGCGCGGACTTCCTATACACACAGCCCTGCTGTGAATCAGAGTTGACAATGTACAGCATAATATGGCTTTGCTTCCCTCATCAATACTGACACGGCGTATAAGGCACAGTGAGGCTGCTTATGGGCATTGTTGACCCTCTTTTCCACTTACAGTAGCTGCTGCATTCTCACCCTAGGCTTATACTCGAGTCAATACGTTTTCCCAGTTTTTTGTGGTGAAATTAGGTGCCTCGGCTTGTATTCGGGTCGGCTTATACTCGAGTATGTACGGTAAATAACAAAATAAAATTAATGGTAGCCAAATGTGCATTTCTAAAGGAATATGCTTTTACAAGGCACACAATTTTCCCTTGGAACTTCTAATTGTTCCGCCATCACAAGCTTCTTTTTTCTTTGTTTTCAATCTATTATATCTCAACTCTAAAGTTACACTGGATTTATTGCAGTTGCATTACATACAGTTAGTAAAAGTACCTGGATTTTACTTCACTTTTTAGACCTTTGTACAGCAGCATTCACTGTGGGTTAGAGATTTGCAATTTGGGCTTTTCTGTGGTGCACATGTGCTAACAAGATAAATGCTGACACTGAAATGAGAGAGATGAGCTTATTCGTCTGTTGCTGCTCCTTCACTTTTTGGTCAAAGCCTGAGGGCAAGGATTTGACCAAGCTGAATTTTTTAAGGAGACCCTGTCCTATACCTAAACACATCCAAACAGCAAGCCCCTGCAATAGAAGAGGTTTTGTACTCCTCTCTCCAGGTGTCAGTGTCTCTTGCTATCCCTCCATTCAGCACTGCAGCCTATTCCTGCGACTTTGGAATTAAACACTTCAGGGCGTTTCCAATGCCCGTGGTCCCTGCTTCAAGCTGTGACTCCATCTTTCAACCCCAATGTAACTTCTGAGTCGGGTACACAGGCACCCGACACTCTCAGGGGGAAGGAGCAGTGGAATGAAGGGAAGGTAGGAGACACAGGCTTCCTGAGAGACGAGTATAATAACTCTGTGTTTAGGGACATGTCAGGGTCTCTAACTGCAGTTGAGCTACAGAGGTTCTGAGAGGAGGAGTTTCAGGAGGTGGAGTCATTACAGAAATCACTGCTTGCAGGCAGCAAGTTACCATGGGATATATAGTTCTTAGAAGATGAAAGTTAACAGGGAATACAGGAAGTTGTGGAAAGATATAGCTAGCAGACAGACAGTACTCAACATGAAAGGATATTTTTCAAGTAAGTTTATATTTGATTGTCAAAATTAACTATTTGTATTATTACAATGGTAAGTGCTTGCTGTGACCATAACAATCTTTTAATTGCATTGGTTGCCATACATGGGCCAGGCGGTATATGGACAATTGCCGCTCACCATCCAAACCAATGGCCTTGCCATTGCTGCTTCTTTTATCTGTAGGAATCTGTGGCTTGGATAATGATTGCACTTTACCAAATGATTTAGTCACCCATTTGCTTACACTGGGCAGGGATCTGCCATATTGTATTTCTTGTGCTCAATCCTTTTTCCGCATTATAATTATGCATGATCCTTATGCGTCATTCTTTTTGTCCTTTTTATGGTGTATATGCTGTTATTGCAGACCAGCGCTGGAGGGTAAGCAGTGACAGCAGCATGTGTCTTCAGTTTTGATGTGTGTCTTTTCCTTTACTGCTATAGAGGTGATTTTATTTATTGTGTGTGTGTGTGATCCCTGTAGCAGCAAAGGGAATTCCTCCTTTTTTTTTTTTCCCTGAAGATTGCTATTTAGCTATGAGTATAAGCAGGTTAACTGCATGTTTTTTACTTGGAATAGTTTGAGACTAGTATTTAGGTGTGTGTGTGGTGCCTTGTGCTTTGACACGTAACTGATAAGTCTGTTTTGACTTGAGCATAATTGCCATTTTGGTTGTGTATCTTAAAACTGCTTTGTAATGTGATCATGGAAGCTTGGCAGTCACATCACATCTATTGAGAAATCTCCTTGTTCTGAGGTATGCGTGGGTGCCTGTCACAAGCAAGCTTTATTGTGCATGCTAATTTACACCAAGAACATTCCTGACAATACGTCTCTTGCTTCCTAATCAGTAAGGTACCAGTAACAGCTGAAAGTTATGTCATTTATTAAATGGCTACTTGGGGGGGGGGGGGGTTCCTCCAACTTGTTTAACATTTTTACGCTACAATTTTATCAATTTTAGTGGAGTGGTAATTTCACCACTGTATTTTCTTTTCTTCCTTTTTTTTTGTTGTTGTTGCAGAAGATGGACTTGGCCTTTAAAACTATAAATGAATGCACATATTTATTGCAGGTAATGCCGTGGTGGCATACAAGACTTGTAGTTCATTCATTTACAGATCTCTGCAAATTAATGACATGGAAGAGCCCCACACAACTGTGCCGATTTCAAATCTGCAAGGTGTTGCAGGGGAGATGAACCCCCACACCCTGTCACAGGGAGGACCATTTGGGGGTTACGGTGGTGGGTCTTCCGCTTGGCAACATGTCACACCCTAAATGTGGATGTAACATGATATTAAAGTTGTACTTGGCCTTTAAATCCACTAAAAACTGTTGTTCTTTGTTTTGGGTAGATAACTTTTTTTTTTTTTAATTGGTGACCACTGCAGGCATAAAGCCAAGAAAAGTATATTGCATTTGGTGCAAGTGTGGTGGGCTTGGAAATCCCAACACACCCAAAGGTCTCATTTTCACAGCTGTAGAGCGCTGTACGCTGTGATGGAGTGTGTTTCTGCACCTGGGAGTTCTAGGTGTTTGCATACAGCCCTGGCCAGTAGCCTGTACAAGTCAATAACAGGCTGACTGGCATCGCAGCTGTACGCATGCAGCTGCACCTCTAAGCGGTTACATTCACACAGGGACAGATGAGTGGCTCTGGATGCAGACTGTCTCTGTCCAGGTTCTCGCTTCCATCCCCGTACTGATGCAAGTGCTTGGATGTGTGGTTACATGCTTATGGCCTCTTTTCAGCCTGTCATTGATTTGTGCAGGCTGTAGCTGTATGCAAACACCAGTGACTCTCTATGCACAAAAATTGTATTCCTTTGTACGCTTTGGGTAAGCCACTTAAAGGTGTTAACCATTACTCCTAGTTCTACATCAGTTATTGAACATTTTATCATACTGTACTTGCTAAATAAGTTTGCCTTGATGGTTTTTTTTTTCTTTCTTCTGTTAGACCTATTTGTAAGCCATTGGTGGTCGGCCATTAAAAGAAAACTTCAGGCAATTCGAAAATGCATAACGTCCCCCCCATCTGTTTGTTTTTGGATTTAAAAGGAAAAGTAATGCCTGTTGCTTTTAGCAAATCGCTATGTTTCTGCTACGGGTACCAACTAACCATTGCACATAATGAAGATTTTTGTTTAGCAACAATATGCACACAGTAGGCCTCGGCTGAAGTAATTACTGGTAATTGATGCTTTTCCAACAATCAGTAAAGAGGAAATGCAGCATCTGATATTTAAGTTCACTGGTGGCTTTATCCTGAGTGGAGTTCTCCAGTTGGGACCCTTATAGCAGTATCTATCACAGTTCTAGACACCTGAATAGGTGCGCACTTCCCAATAACATTTACTTCCAGGGCCCTGTTTGGGATGCACCACTACCTCATTTTGTAATGACCCAGCCTCTGTGTGGCCCTACCTATCTGGCCTAATGTGCTACAATGCTTTTCTGCTTAACTCTAATAAGATTTTATTATCAATGCAAAAATAGAGGCATGTTTTGTCCTTGTTTTGAAGCTGTTTTTGTATGTATTAGTTTATTGCAGATCCCATTAACAGGAAGCTGTAATAAGATGCAAATGGACATAAATGTCACATAATGTTCACTTTTGCAGAGTGGATCTGTGGAACAATGGAAATCTTGCCCAAGATGTTTTTCTTGGAGAGGTCAGAACGTCAGTGAGTGTTTTAAGGAACGATTCAACCCACAGGGCATGGTATGTATCCCTTCTTTTGTCCGGACCCTGATGTCCCTACTGTATCTGTATGCCTTTTACAGCACCTTCACAAAGAATGCAGAACTATTTACATCACTGGCTAGTAGTCGCGTTCAATTGTGCTTGTTCTGTAATGTTGAAGATGATTTGCTGTTTATCCAAACTTTTTGAGTTCTTGAGTTTTAATGAGTTTCAGGATCATACCCAAACATGTATAGCCACATGGGTAACTGTATATACTCCATGTGACTGTTGCTGCATGTGCTCTGCTTCTCCTCTGTTTTGGGAGCCTTCAACATCATCTGTTACCCACATATTATGCTATTTGACAACCATTCACACCTTCAGGTTATTAGAATAGGGTGCATTAGGAGACTTTCACACCTCCCCATTATGTTATTGGACTATTAACATGGGCCTAAACCCATTCCATGGTGATTAGATGAAAGTGGCGTAGTTACCCAGGTGGCTATAAATGCCAGGGTATATTCCTGACAGCCATTAGAACTGAAGAAGCTGCTTGGGCAATAAGAAACCCCTTCAGTGTTGCAGAACAAGTCCAGTAGACTACTCAGTATACCAGGCTTGGATAAATGAGAACCTTCAGACAATGTAAGCCCTCCTAAAGAATCATGTCATGAGGGAACTAATGTGATTTGCCATTTCTGACCTATCCTTTTGAAAATGCTAGTAGCCTTCCTATTGGGTTGATGCTTTGCCTTCCAATGCTTTCTGGACCACGGTATAAAACAAATGGAGATAAAGAATCTGGATTCTTGGACACTTGTACTGCATGTATGTTCCAAGTTTGTGAAGCACTAAAGCCAGAAACGGCCAGGCAACTAGCTTTTTCAGAATGAGCCCTGTAGCTGCAGCCCTGAATGATGTACTTAAAACGTTTACATTCTTCACCACCTGCTGGCCAAATCAGGTATTACAGCCTTTTATTATGTTAGTGCGAACACCAGCTTGTCATAAAAAAAAATGTGAAGGATACTAATTCTGATTTTTCATTCAGAAAATGCTACTGTTTAGCTGCCTTGCTGATCCTGTCACTACAGTACAGTCGTCCCCAAACTGTGGCAGTCAACAATAGGGGCACTATTCCTTTCACTGACACCAATGATGAAGCATAATTTTTCCTCCCAATAACAGGTGCTATGCCATTTTTTTCCCCCCACTGCTCACCAATCCTAGGGCATTTTTTCACTCCCACTGACCACCAAGCCTTCAGCATTGTTTGTGTTCACTGGTGATCACTGATGACGAGGCATTTTCTGTTAGCACTGGATTTGGGGGGAAACGTGATTTGAAAGTGTGAAGGTTTTTGTTTATTTTTACTAGGGGCTAGTGTCTGTATATTCTATATAACATAACCTCTTCCTCTGCTTCACCAACTGGGATAGAGCAAATGCACAGGAGGCAGTATTGGTCACATGTCTGGTAAAGGAAGCCATTTTATAGCGGGATAAATACAGGTCCTTCTCAAAAAATTAGCATATTGTGATAAAGTTCATTATTTTCTGTAATGTACTGATAAACATTAGACTTTCATATATTTTAGATTCATTACACACAACTGAAGTAGTTCAAGCCTTTTCTTGTTTTAATATTGATGATTTTGGCATACAGCTCATGACAACCCAAAATTCCTATCTCAAAAAATTGGCATATCATGAAAAGGTTCTCTAAACGAGCTATTAACCTAATCATCTGAATCAACTAACTCTAAACACCTGCAAAAGATTCCTGAGGCTTTTAAAAACTCCCAGCCTGGTTCATTACTCAAAACCGCAATCATGGGTAAGACTGCCGACCTGACTGCTGTCCAGAAGGCCATCATTGACACCCTCAAGCAAGAGGGTAAGACACAGAAAGAAATTTCTGAACGAATAGGCTGTTCCCAGAGTGCTGTATCAAGGCACCTCAGTGGGAAGTCTGTGGGAAGGAAAAAGTGTGGCAGAAAACGCTGCACAACGAGAAGAGGTGACCGGACCCTGAAGAAGATTGTGGAGAAGGACCGATTCCAGACCTTGGAGGACCTGCGGAAGCAGTGGACTGAGTCTGGAGTAGAAACATCCAGAGCCACCGTGAACAGGCGTGTGCAGGAAATGGGCTACAGGTGCCGCATTCCCCAGGTCAAGCCACTTTTGAACCAGAAACAGCGGCAGAAGCGCCTGACCTGGGCTACAGAGAAGCAGCACTGGACTGTTGCTCAGTGGTCCAAAGTACTTTTTTTCGGATGAAAGCAAATTTTGCATGTCATTCGGAAATCAAGGTGCCAGAGTCTGGAGGAAGACTGGGGAGAGGGAAATGCCAAAATGCCTGAAGTCCAGTGTCAAGTACCCACAGTCAGTGATGGTCTGGGGTGCCATGTCAGCTGCTGGTGTTGGTCCACTGTGTTTTATCAAGGGCAGGGTCAATGCAGCTAGCTATCAGGAGATTTTGGAGCACTTCATGCTTCCATCTGCTGAAAAGCTTTATGGAGATGAAGATTTCATTTTTCAGCACGACCTGGCACCTGCTCACAGTGCCAAAACCACTGGTAAATGGTTTACTGACCATGGTATTACTGTGCTCAATTGGCCTGCCAACTCTCCTGACCTGAACCCCATAGAGAATCTGTGGGATATTGGGAAGAGAAAGTTGAGACGCAAGACCCAACACTCTGGATGAGCTTAAGGCCGCTATCGAAGCATCCTGGGCCTCCATAACGCCTCAGCAGTGCCACAGGCTGGTTGCCTCCATGCCACGCCGCATTGAAGCAGTCATTTCTGCAAAAGGATTCCCGACCAAGTATTGAGTGCATAACTGAACATAATTATTTGAAGGTTGACTTTTTTTGTATTAAAAACACTTTTCTTTTATTGGTCGGATGAAATATGCTAATTTTTTGAGATAGGATTTTGGGGTTTTCATGAGCTGTATGCCAAAATCATCAATATTAAAACAAGAAAAGGCTTGAACTACTTCAGTTGTGTGTAATGAATCTAAAATATATGAAAGTCTAATGTTTATCAGTACATTACAGAAAATAATGAACTTTATCACAATATGCTAATTTTTTGAGAAGGACCTGTATTTCTGAAACCTCGAATGTCAGTGCTTCGAACCATAGAAGCATCTATGGTTACATTACAGTTGTTTGCCGCTACTGTGTATGTGTGCAAGTACGGACCGTAGTCTCGTCCAAAAAATTAACTCATCAGCAATTGCAGCAAAAATATTGCTACATCTTATTCCTCTTGCCATTTTGTAATTGTTACAATGCATATGTTAGACATGACACTCGTGGATTATTTTTGTTTTCAGGTATCTTCTCCAGCCAAAAGACAATGGAAGTAAATCCTCAAAGTATGATGATCTGGGCTCCCTGAGGCTGAGTATCTCCTATACAGAAGACTATGTGCTGTCTTCAGAGTTCTATTCACCTCTAAGAAGTTTGCTGGTGAAATCGCCAGATGTTCAGGTACTTTACACGAGTCATCAGGACCTTGAAAATTATTTGAGTGAACTTTTACAACAAAATAAAATGCCAATTCTTCCCTGAAGCGTAAACTGTACAGAGCTCTGGGAACTACTAGAGTTTAAATACAATCTTTCTAATTGTTTGATAAAAGAAATAAGCTTGTAGTTCAGCATTTGCTTCATATTACAGATATAAAACTCATAAGTCCTAGTTTGTACCACTTCCTCTCATCAGTTTATTAAAATAGACCTCATATTAAAGCAGAGCTCCAGTCTCTTAAGTGAAAATTAAGTCAGCAGCTACAAAAACTAGCTGCTGACTTTTAATAGCCACTCGCCTGTCCCATGATCCAGCGGTGTGCTCACCCCAGCCGTTTTCTCCCTGTGTCCTCCCTCGACGGCCCTGGCATCTTTACTATGGGCACCCAGCTGTAACAGCTTGGGAGGGGGGGGGGGAGCTCCATTTCACAAAACAGGAGCTGGGTAGGAGACCTTAAAGCAGAACTTGCCCATCTGGGTGGAGCTCCGCTTTAAGTAAGTATATGGCCTGGCTGTCAGAAGGATAATAAAGCATTCAATACAGTTTGTGGTAAAGTTTTATAGCTGTAATGACTACTGTTGATGGTTCCATTTCTGACCTGGGCTGATATTTAAGATATTAACAATGCTGACATATTGAAGTTTTTCTTTGCAATACATCGGCAAACACTATAGCAGCCAGTGATGTCCCTCAAGTATGCTCAGTAAAGACCAGTGGATGGTTTTGGTTATAGGAAAGGAAGTGAAGGTAAATCTCCCCAATTGGACACAGATGACAAAAATAAACACTACAGGAGTTATAAACCTCCCTTACTCCTTTTCAATGTAACAAAAAGTTTTGCCTATAGTTCTACATTTAAGACCTGGTTCACACCTATGTGTTTTTTACTGCCTTTTGCAGAAACTCACTACAGTCCATTAATCATGGTTTCCTATGGGACACGTTCACATCTATGCTTTTTTCAGTTGCTGTGTTATTGGAAAGGGTCAGGCACTTTTTAAATGCAAAACAGTGCATTTTTGGTTCAATAGACTTTAATGGAGAAGTTGCAGAAAAGCCTGTAGTGTGGTTTTTACTGCGATTTTGCAGCAATTTGCATTTTTTTTATTCTGCCCAACAACAAATTGGCCAAAAAAGCATATAAAATGCAAAACGTCAAAAACGTGTGTGCAAAAAAACCCTTGGTGGCCTGCACATAGGGGGCGCAATGGCGCCGCCCCCCCCCCCCCCCCCCCAAAGCTACTCCATCATATAAAAGAAATAAAGAAAATGCCCCTTTAAGTGTGTGCAGGATGCCACACACGCAGCTGCTATGGTAAGCATGACGTGTTTGCAATCACAGGAAGGCTCTATTGGCTTCCTTTTTAGAATGTCCTCGGGGTGCTGAGCTCTGCGCCCTGAACACTCCTTCTATAGCATTGTTCCCTGCTGTGGTTAGTGATTGGCTTGTCCTGTGCATTCACTTCCGGTTTCCCTGACTCATTTCGACCAGTCCAAAGGTGAATGCCAGGAGACTTGCTGTGAGTACGATGGGGTAGAGAGGGGGGGGGGGAGTGACATCTGATGTAAAGGATGACTGATGGGTACACCTAATGTAAAGAGGAATTCTGATGGGGATGTCTAATGTAAAGGGGGACTCTGATGGGGACATCTGATGTAAGAAGGGGACGCTGATGGGGACACCTGATGTAAGAAGGGGACGCTGATGGGGACACCTGATGTAAAGGGGGATGCTGATTGGTGACACCTGCTGTAAAGGGGGACTCTGAGGACACCTGATGTTGGGTGGTTTTATTTTATTTGAAATGTGGATGTGATTGGCCTATTGTGATGGGGGGCACAGTGAGGCTGCATGTGATGGGCACAGTTTTATCCAGCAGTAATGATGCACAATCGCCTGATAAATGGCCATTTACAGTCCTGCATTACTAACAGTTTAATTTTTCAGTTTGTTAGCACCCCCCCCCAAAAATTGAGCACCAGCCGCCACTGGCAAAAACACAAAACGCACCACAGAAAGGGATCAAAGGCAAACTGCATAGGCGTGAAGCAGGCATAAAGGAGAAGTATAGCCAAAGCTCATTTGGCTGTACTTCTCCTGTGGATCACAGGAGTGCAGCTGTGGCCCATTTTCAGCAGACAGCAGGCAGAAGCCTGCTGTTGGCTGACATCAGAGCCAGTCCAGGCTGGGGAAAGATCATAATATGGCTGGGATCCGCCCACAACCCTGGACCAGCACCTAGCTCAGCCTACTGGCAAGCCGCTGAGAGCCTGAGCCAGCCCCTTCCATCCCCTCCGCAGTCCAGTGATTGTGGGCGGGGGTAGGTCAGTATTCTATCCCAAGAAGTGATATATATTTGAACATTGTCTTTACATCTGTTATATACAGGTGAAACTCGAAAAATTTGAATATCGTGCAAAAGTTCATTTATTTCACTAATGCAACTTAAAAGGTGAAACTAATGTAGCACTGACCCCGTAGGAGCTGCTGGTTTAAATTTGTGCCTGCCGTTACCTTTCTGTTCACCACACTCGTCTCAGGGGTCCCTCTTGAAGAGCTTTCATGAATGTCCACACCAACACTTGGTTTGTTTTTCTTCAATAATTTTATTAAATAGTTCCGATAGAGGGATAGGGGAGGTTCAGGTACCTTGCTTTGCGGATCACGGGCACAATCTTAGATCCAGAGGACAAATCGGTTCCACTCTGGATTCAGCAGCCACCGGATAGGCCTACTCTCACTGACCTAGCAACCGGTGCGAAGCTCGTTCAATGTCTCTGCCACAGACTTGATGAGTGCCGTCAAGTCGTTTCACAATCTCCTGCCACAAGATCGTGCAACCACACTGACGCTTTGCAAAGTACCTCAGAAAATACACAGCTCACGGTGCCAGGATCTTTCAGCCAGCCGGCAGCATTGTGAGGTAAATTGGCCAGGATGCGTCCTTCAATTGAGTCCCCAATTGTTCCGCTTCTTCCCGCAGGCAAGACCGTGTAGGACCATCCCTGCACTAGTAGGCTTCAGAAACTCCTGGGCCTACTCTCCGTTGCAGAGCCTCGGGCCAGCAGGCCCGAGGCCAAAAAACGATTCACACATCCCTCAGGCCAGGAGGGCCCTCGGGTTAGGATCTGGCAAACAAACCCCGATCTCTGTCCCTTAAGTACCCCCTCCCAGAATGCAAAGCGCGTTGACCACGCTCCCTGAGCCACTTCTGGGAAAGAAATACCCAATACATCCAGTCTGCTGCATTTCCAACCTTGACCTGTGGTGACAGTGACACCTACTGTCAAGTGGAAAAAACGTGCAACCCAGCTGGACTGAAACAAAGCCAACAATTTAGCGTAATCCTTCTGAGCTAAACTACAGCTCAGACAACTAAATTTAACACATAGCGCCTACTTAAAAAGTAGGAGGGCACTACCCTAATATATGAGATAGGTTCATTACATGCAAAGCAAGATAGTTCAAGCTGTGATTTGTCATAATTGTGGCGATTTATGGCTTACAGCTCATGAAAACCCCAAATCCACAATCTCCGAAAATGTGAATATTTTGAAAAGGTGCAATATTCTAGGCTTAAAGTGTCCCACTCGAATCAGCTAATTAAGCCATAACACCTGCAAAGGGTTCCTGAGCCTTTAAATGGTGTCTCAGTTTGGTTCAGTAGGAATCACAATCATGGGAAAGACTGCTGACCTGACAGTTGTGCAAAAAAACCATCATTGACACCCTCCATAAGGAGGGAAAGCCTCAAAAGGTAATTGCAAAAGAAGTTGGATGTTCCCAAAGTGCTGTATCAAAGCACATTAATAGAAAGTTATGTGGAAGGGAAAAGTGTAGAAGAAAAAGGTGCACAAGCAGCAGGGATGACAGCAGCCTGGAGAGGATTGTCAAGAAAAGGCCATTCAAAAGTGTTGGGGACTTTCACAAGGAGTGGACTGAGGCTGGAGTCAGTGCATCAAGAGCCACCACACACAGACGGATCCTGGACATGGGCTTCAAATGTCGTATTCCTCTTGTCAAGCCACTCCTGAACAACAAACAACGTCAGAAGCGTCTTACCTGGGCTAAAGAAAAACGGACATGGTCTGTTGCTCAGTGGTCCAAAGTCCTCTTTTCTGATGAGAGCAAATTTTGCATCTCATTTGGAAACCAAGGAGCTAGAGTATGGAGGAAGAATGGAGAGGCACACACTGTAAGATGCTTGAAGTCCACTGTGAAGTTTCCACAGTCTGTGTTGATTTGGGGAGCCATGTCATCTGCTGGTGTTGGTCCCCTGTGCTTCATTAAGTCCAGGGTCAACGCAGCCGTCTACCAGGAGATTTTGGAGCACTTCATGCTTCCTTCCGCAGACGAACTCTATGGGGATTTTGACTTCATTTTCCAGCAGGACTTGGCACCTGCCCACACTGCCAAAAGCACCAAAACCTGGATCAATGACTGTGGGATTACTGTGCTTGATTGGCCAGCAAACTCGCATGACCTGAATCCCATAGAGTATGTATGGGGCATTGCCAAGAGAAAGATGACAGACATGAGACAGAACAATGCAGAAGAGCTGAAGGCTGCTATTGAAGCATCCTCGTCTTCCATAACACCTCAGCAGTGCCACAGACTGATGGCTTCTATGCCACGCCGCATTGAGGCAGTAATTGCTGCAAAAGGGGCCCAAACCAAGTACTGAGTACATATGCATGCTTATACTTTTCAGAGGTCCGATATTGTTCTATGTAGAATCCTTGTTTTATTGATTGCATGTAATATTCTAATTTTCTGAGATTGTCATAATTGTCATGATTATGGCTTGCAGCTCATGAAAACCCCAAATACACAAATCACGGCTTGAACTATCTTGCTTTGCATGTAATGAGTCTATCTCATATATTAGTTTCACCTTTTAAGTTGCATTAGTGAAATAAATTAACTTACTCTTTTGTTCATGGACCAACACAGCTTCCTATTGACATAGTGGGTATTATCCGTTATTTAGGAGTGACTAGGCAGAAAAACTTGTAAAAAGTGTTGCATCACACCTTCTACAGCACCGCCCAGGGGGCGGACCCTCTGGGTATAATCCCTCTCTCTGCACCTCGTAGATCATTTTTTTTTTCTGTCTAGCAAGGCGTAGGACATGTCTCCTTTCGGGCCCATTGGTCCGGGGAAATGTTTTTTCTACAATTTGTTTTTTGTTTCCTGCGATCTTCGATCAACTGCCGACTGGGTGAAAGGCTGGGTCCTCGATCCTTGTAGTCCCCCCAGTTTCGTCCATCGAGCGTGTGCCGACCCTAGCTACGCGCTGGGTATTCCACGACATGCTTGGCCGGTGAGCCTACGCTCCAGGGCTTGCATCGGACCACTCAGCTTTGGCTGACCTTACGGCCGAGTCGCAGTAGCCTATCCGGTGAGCTAGCGCTCCAGGGCATGCATATGATCATTCCCTAGGGCTCAATCACAGCATGCCTGGCCGACAGTCACCTTCCGTGCGTGGATGATGATCTGTCTGGAATGTCTTCCAGCATGAGACACGCAGGATAGGCAAGTAGCTCCCCTGCTTCGGCAGGGTGACTTGGCTGGACATTCATGGAGAGATCAAGTAAGTGGTTGTGGCCTCTTTCTTTCCTTTCTCCCTGCCGTCCCTCCTCCCTGGGCTCTGAGCTAAGGTTGCTGGGTGCTGGGGGTCACCTAAGGGGTTCCACCTGGAGCGGGGCTGGCTGTAGCTATCATTTAAAAAATGTAATTTCTGCTTACCTGTGTGTGCTTTTCCCCCTCCATGCTGTCGGCAGGCCATTTTGCGGTGGTCCATGCCTGTTTCGGCATCTAGTGACTGCCCGGCGGCCATTTTCTTGTGGTTTTGCGCTTACATGTATATATCGCCGCTCGGCAGCCATTTTCTTGTGGTTCGCACCTGCTTGGCCTCTATCGACTGTTCGGCGGCCATGTTTCTTAGGATTCACGCCTGTATGTATATACCATACCGGCCATTTTTTTGTGGTCCGCGGCCGCTTTTGCCTCTATATTCGGCTCGGCGGCCATTTTCTTAGAGCCCACATTTCCATACAGCCACTTGGTGGCCATTTTGCGATAGTCTCCGGCCTCTAGGGTGCATTCTCACTGGTGCGAATTCACACAGGGAACGCTGATGAGAATCCGACTGACACAGGCAGCGGTGGAATAGCATCACAGACGGAGCACACGGCAGCGCAGCGGTACCGTTCCAAGGGTGGTGAGTCCTCTGGGAGACCCTGCATCTCTGAAGCAGCTAGGAGGGTGGCCTATTGATACCTTGCCTGTGGGTGTCAGCGCGTGAGTCAGCATGGCGTCTGAAGCAGACGTTTTTTCCCCTGAAACACCTGATTGGCAGCTGGTGCCCCTGATGTATCTGGGGACGCTAGGTTTGTTGCCAGGGTGGAATCGGCACACGGGAACACGGGAGGTAATAAACGCCCCCATCCCCTGCAATCTTCCCGGGATAATTCTGATGCAGAACCAGGCCCAGCTATGGCTCACTGCCCGGATTCTGATGCATTAGAGACTGCAGACCGCGATCGGTCGGACAGTGAGAATGCTCCAAGTCCAGGTCAGCTCGCCAAAAGGCTTTGGTATCTGACCTGTTTACTGCAGTGCGGAACACGCTAAAGACAGAGAATGCTGCAGAAGCAGCAGAAACATCTGTCCCTTTTGGGTTCCTTAAGCCGACCCGCACTGCTAAGGTGTTTCCTTGTGTGTCTTATTTTGATAAGCTCTTGTACAAGGAGTGGGAAAACCCACTGAGGGTTTTTTGCAGCCCCAAAAAGGAATTTAAATTTTTTTATTTTTTGGGCAGTCCGGTACCCCTTGAGGAGAGTTCCTGAAAGGGGGGACCTCTCCCCTGATAGTGGACCCCCCCTGTGTCCAGACTTAGCAAGTTACCACGATTCCAGGGAAGGGGGCTCTTGTCTTCAGGGACACTCGCTACCTATACACAGACACCTTTTGGCATCTACCATTTAGAAGGACCTGCTGTCGCTCGATCCCAGACGCCATCCTGTTTTTACAGTCACTGGCTTGAGGGCATGGCTTGAGAGCCAGGTGCTAAGAGACCGGGACCTGTCAGACTCTGTGATCTCTACCATGAGGAGTGCTCGGAAATCATCCCCTAGGAAGATTACCATCGCACTTAGAAGACCTGCATATCCAATTGTGGTAAATGAGGTGGCATCCACGTACTTATTTGGTTCCAGTGTCCTTCTGTTCTTCAGCAGGAAATGGGCCAATAATTTTACTTAAGTACAATTAGGGGGCAGGTATCTGCCCTGGCTGTCTTTTCAACGACCCCTGGTGGCTCACTCTCTAGTGAGAACGTTTGTACAGCAGGTTCGACAGGTGGCCCCCCCGGACAACCCTCCACTACCTCCGTGGGGCTTGTGTAGCAGACGTCCTTTTGGCGTCTACCACTACGAGAGGAACTGCTGGCGCAGGGTCCCAGATGCCATTCTGCTTGCAGGCTATGGCTTCAACGGCAGGGCCTCTAAGTGTCTCAGAAACCACTGTTTGAGAACATCAGGGAGATTCCCTTGTTGACACTTTCTCAGAAGGTGGTCCTTTTGGTGGTGGTTACACAAGCTAAAACGGGTTTCTGAGCGAGCAACCTTGTCATGCAAGCCTCCCTATCTGAGCTTCCACAAGGATAAGGTGGTGCTGCGTCCGCAGCCTTCTTTTCTTCCTAGAAGTCGTGTTCGACTTTCCATCTCAAGGAAGAGATTGTACTGCCATTCTTGTGTCCTCATCCGTTGACTCCTAAGTAGACGATGCTGCATTCCTTGGACGTTGTCCGAACTCTAAGAGAAGACTTGTCTGGTACTGCTCCGTTCCAGAATCCAGGCTCAATGTTTGTTTTCAGTGGCTGGTCCCTAGTAGGGCCCAGCAGTCTCGTCGGCCACCATCTCTAGGTGAATCCGACAGATTGTGATCAGGCTTACGCCATGAAGGGTCAGGCGCCTCCCTTTCCCGGCGCATTCGACAAGGGCAAGAGATGCCTCTTGGTTTACGTCAGATGATTTTCTGAGCCGGCAGCCTGGTCATGCAAGGCTCCTTATCTGATCTTCCACAAGGATAGGTGGTGCTGCGTCCGCAGCCTTTCTTTCTTCCTAGGGTCTTTCGACCTTCCATCAAGGAAGACATTGTACTGCCATCCTTGTGTATTCAGCCGTCGAATCCTAAGGAAACTACGTATTTCTTGGACGCTGTCCGAGCTCTGAGAGCTTTAAGCGTCTGTTTTCACCAGGTGTGTAAGGTGGCGACATGCTCGTCCGTTCACACTTTCACTAAACTTTACAAGTTGACGTGTGTGCATCTTCGGATGCTTCTTTTGGCCGCAAGATATTGCAGGCGGCCGTTTAGAGTTGCAACTCCTCCATGGAGGAGCTCTGTTTTGTTTGGGGTGAAGTTTTAATGCTTATCCCACCCCTCATTTTTTTTTTTTACACTGCTTTGGGACTTCCCACTTTGTCAATAGGAAGCTGTGTCGGTCCATGAACGAAAGAGTAAATAGGATTTTTTACTCACCGTAAAATCCTTTTCTCTGAGTTCATGGACCGACACAGCACCCACCCCTCGTTTTAAGTTTGTACTGCTTTTGACAAACTGATCTGCGAGGTGCAGAGAAGAGGGATTTATAGCCAGAGGGTCCGCCCCCTGGGCGGTGCTGCAGAAGGTGTGATGCAACACTTTTTACAAGTTTTTCTGCCTAGTCACTCCTAAATAAAGGATAATACCCACTATGTCAATAGGAAGCTGTGTCGGTCCATGAACTCGGAGAAAAGGATTTTACGGTGAGTAAAAAATCCTATTTTTGCACGATATTCAAATTTTTCGAGTATCACCTGTATGCTATTTTTATTAACAAACCAAAAATGTTTGCAATGTAAAGTAAGTACTGAAGTGTAACCCAATGTATCAGTTTTCACTCATTTTAGGTTTAAATCCCAACTCCAGATTTTTGGCTATGGTTGGTCTTTATACTGTCCATATATGGGGGATATGAAGGAGGCCCTCATATATAACCACTTCTTTCAAATTAATATTTGTCAACTTTTGGTGTCAGACATTTCATGTAGGCACATGTTATTGATAGAAAATACCTTTTCTATAAATAACCAACAGGGTGCCCTGGGGTTTAGTCAGGGGTGCCTTGGCAAAATGCCTAAAAATTTCCCAAAAATTGTACACAAGCCAGCGGGTGGATCAAGCCTTACTTTCAGTTACACAAAGCCACAGGTTTTCATTGTGTACCATTACAAACGTCTACAACATTCTAGCCGCTGGCGTCTTAATAAACAATTGTCAATAACGAGGATGCAGAGCGCCTGCACAGCATCCTTGTTTGCCCCTTCCTGTGCCCCATTAGCACTGGGGTCACATTAGCTGAGTGAGGGAGAGAAACTGAAGGAGTAAAGAAACACTGGATGCAAGTCTGTACCAGTGTGCAAAGATGTTTGCTTTGGAAGAATAAATTGCCTCTAATGTTGGGTGTCCTAGAATGTCCTACATTTTTGAATGGGGGTGCCTTGAATGGAAAAAGGTTGCGAAACACTGGCTTAAAACATACTTTGTTTAGGCAGGCCTGACAGGGTATCAACACAGTGCTGACAGGGTAATCCCTCCTGCCGAGGAATTGTCTGCTCCCTGCGGGGGAAGTTGTCCCCGCCGGGGGAAGACCGTGATTATTGCTAGCAGCTACAGCAGCTGCTAGCAATAATCGCAAGTGAATCCGGCAGGCTGGTTGTACCCAAGTTGATTGATCAACTTGCTACCTTCAGCCTGGCCACACACGGTTCAAATCGGCTATGGCCGGCCTTAGAAGGTCAAATATCCTGATTTTCTTTTTTTTTGGGTAGTACCTGACTGAAAAAAAACACGTAGCATGCTTCCTAGCAGACATCCATGTGCATAAATGCATGCTCTACCACCACATTAGGGTTGATTTTCTAAAGGCAAAGTTGCACTTTTACCCAGAGCTTAGTAAATGTGATGAAGCTTCACTTTGTAAAGAATACCCAATCGGGTTCAAGGAAAATAAATAAAATTAAAATATAATTATTTTTTTTTAAAACTGAATTTTTTGCTTGCACATGATTGGAAGATGGAAATCAGCAGAACTTCACCACTAAGCTCTGGGGAAAAAGTGCAACTGTACACTTACGGCATATTGTTACACGAGTACAGGGGCATACAGCTGTTCACTTTTATGAAGGGCTATACGCCCCACCTGCTTCGCTGCAGGAAGACGCAACGTTTTTGTTTTTCATGTTGGGCATATCTTATGCTTGTATATGTCCATGTGAATGAGACCTCAAATTATCAAATCCAAAGTATCAACCATAGTTGCACAAATTGATGTTACGGTCAAGTTTGACACAAGCTAGCTTAAAATGCAAGTTGGCAAGAAGCAGGAGATACCTTTCCCTAACACTTATGTATATTTTTCTATTACAGCCAATCACTGCCTCAGCTGCCTTTATCCTGGGAGAAGTATGTAGAGATAAAAATGATGCTGTCCTTCCACTGGTCCGGCTCCTTCTCCACCACCAAAAACTAGTACCATTTGTGGCAACCATAGCACAGCTGGACCTGAACGACACACAGTATGTACCTATGCAAAATACATGTTAAAATAGTTTTGTTCTTCCACTCCAAGATGTTCTTCCACTCCAAGATGTTCTTTTTTTTTTTTTTTATAGAGAAGCTAATACTATTTTTCGAGGAAACTCCCTGGCTACTCGCTGCATGGACGAGACAATGAAGATAATTGGTAATCATTATCTGAAGGTGACTCTGAAGAGTGTTCTAGATGAGGTAACTGTTAATGTTATAAGGGTACTCGTTTAGTAATATTGATTTAGAATTGTACAAAGTATATATCTTCTCTGAATAATGTCATTTATATTGCAGTTTTACAGTGCAGACCTAGATGGTAATTTTAGCTGCATCTCATTTTTCTTTCTCTTACACCACGGGACACAGAGCGGCATAGTAATTACTATGTGGGTTATAGAGCCTACCTTCAGGTGATGGACACTGGCACACCCAAGACAGGAAGTCCCCTCCCCTATATAACCCCTCCCATACCGGGAGTACCTCAGTTTTTTCGCCAGCGTCTAAGGTGGTGGTCACGGTGAAGATGTTTTCTTTACAAGAAGCTTCGATGAAGGTCTTCGGGCCAAGCAAGCTACATACCGGATCCTTCCGAAGTGCCTGCATGGCCAAAGTGGTTGGTACCCAGGCCTCGGTTAGAAGAACAAGGTTTTGCTTGTAATGCCTCTCTTAGGAGGGCTGGATCATGGGTTCCAGTACTTTGGTCAGACCCAATACCAAAAGTTTCTGCCAGGGTGCGGTACAGGTCCAGGGGAGTGGTGATCCTAGCCATGGACCCCGGTCCTTGAAGGTCTTGTGACTTTGCCCGCCGCGATGGGTGAAGGTTGGGTTATCTGTTCCTGACAGAGCCCTGCAGCGAAGGAAAGTTAAGTGAAGGTCCCTGGTGAACTTGGTTCTTCACGGAGCCTTCTATTAAGCTAATGTGTTATGCCTGTGGAAATGTGTACTTCCTGTGATTTGGTGTGGTCATCTGCAAGTAGGATGTTTTGCACAAACACAGTTCCTGAAACAGTTCTTGGGCATTTGTACTGGGTTCACTTGCCTTGCCCACTACAACGTTGCTGTCAGCAGCGGCTCACGAGTCCGCGGCTGCTCACGGAGTTCCTCGGCAGCTTACCTCCTCCCCTCTCTCCGGCGGCAGGTACGACATGCATGCGCGCGTGCGAATCCGGCCTTAGATGTGCTCTGTGGTTGACGGAGGTGGACGGGGCTTAGCTTCGTGTCCTCCTTGCTGGTTTGCGCATGTGCAGGGCATCCTCTGCTTTAAAGACAGTCCATTAGAGACGCTCTGGCAGTTGGAGGGACACGGGAGCGTGGGCATTGTAATGTGCAGCAGTTTACTTTATGCAATACTATTTAAACCTTGAGGTGTTTAAAGGCATACAAACAGGCAGTGTACACAGGCATTCCCGGACACATTAGCTCTGCATCAAGCTGATCCTTTTAATAGCAGCTTATACGCTGGACTATAGCTCAGCAGTGGATGCAATTTGGCTGTGAAGTACCTGAGCTTTGTGTCTTCTAAGGGCTCTGGGACCAAAAATCCTAAAAAGCCAAAGGGTTCACCATCGGGCTCTGAGGATCTGGGTCATGCTTCAGCTGTTCCATCCTCCCCTGGTAAAACAGAGGTAGTTGCCCAGGGTGAGCCATCGGGGTTGTTGGGTGCTGCGACTGCCCTCAGCCCACCTGCTCCTGTATATGTGACGGAAGAGGTTTTTGCCTCAGCCCTGGGGGGATTGGAACAGAGATTGGCAGCATTGATCGCATCCTCCCTGCCAGAGAGGAAGCGCGCCAGGTCTCCCTCTCCCCCTTTAGAGTTCCTTACAGCAGAGCAATTGTCCCAGGATGAGGTTGATCTACCCTCGGGGACCAGGCAGAGGGGCGCTCTGATATTTCTGCCTCTGAAGAGTCTACTTTGGAGGAACCATTTTCTGTCTCACAGGCTGAAAGATTGTTCGTACAGTCCCTGACAGAAATGGTTCGGTCCGCATTTAAATTGCCCCTATCGGAACCAGCAGCTAGCTCCGTTTCGTCTTTGGGCTTTTTAAAATCCCCTCAAACGAATTACTCCTTTCCTGTTCATTCTTTGTTAGGACTAATTTATCAGGGTTGGGAACATCCAGATAAGCCCTTTCTTCCTCCTTAGAGATTTTCTGTTTTGTATCCCATGGAGGAAAAGTTCACCAAAAAATTGAGTATTCGTACGGTTGACGCCGCTATCTCCTGTGTGAACAAAACTCTGACTTGTGCAGATGTTTAAAGACCCAACAGACAAAAGGTTGGAAACATTGTTAAAAACTTCCTTTGCTACGGCCGGTGCGGTAGCTCAGCCTGCAGTGGCAGCTATAGGCATCTGTCAAGCCCTAAAGGATCAGATGAAGCAGGTTTTGAAAGATATATGCCTGCTCAGCAAGCTTGCGATTTGGCTGACTTGCCGAGAGCGTTGTGCTTCACAGTAGATGCCATTAAGGATTCAATCCATCAGGCCTCCCGCCGTATGCTCCTATTGGTACACATGCGTAGGCTGCTATGGTTAAAAAACTGGTCAGCCGAGACGCCTTGTAAAAAGCTCTTGGTTGGCTTCCCGTTCCATGGGGAGCGATTGTTTGTTTGGCAAGGACTTGGATAAGTATATTCAAAGAATCTCGAATGGGAAAAGTACTCTTTTGTCAGTCAAAAAGAGAAGGGGTCCTTCCTTTAAACGGCCCACCTCTCCAGTCCCGGGGAATTCAGCCTCTAAGCAGTTCCGTTGGCTTCCCCGGTCAAGTCCAGGAGGAAAGGCTCAGGGACAGGTCCAGGGTCACAAGAAACCCTGGAACCGTAAGCCTGGTAAACCAGCCCCTAAGTCGGCTTTATGAAGGGTTGCCCCCACTCACTCGGGTGGGGGGAAGGCTTCAGTTATTCTCGGGGATTTGGCAGGAGAGGATTCAGGACAGTTGGGTCCTCTCCATAGTGTCCCTGGGGTACAAGCTGGAGCTACGGCAATTTCCTCCCCCTCGCTTTCTAACATCAAGCATTCTAAGGGATCCAGTAAAAAGAAAATCTGTCTTTCTGGCATTAGATTGATTGATTGTTGTCCCAAGGGGTGAGCATGGAGGTACCAGTAGAGAAGCAAGGTTCGAGTTTCTACTCAAACCTCTTTACAGGCCCAAAGCCGAAGGGAGATGTCAGACCGATTATTAGATCTCAAAGGTCTAAACCAATTTCTAAATATCCGATCTTTTTGGATGGAATCGATTCGGTCAGTAGCCTCCTCCCTGCAGGGGGGAGAGCTGTTAGCATCCTTTTACATCAAGGACGCATATTTGTACATTCCTATTTTTCCCAGCCACCAGAAACTTTTGCGCTTTGTGGTGGAGCAACGTTATTATGAGTTTGTGGCCTTGCCCTTTGGGCTGGCCACTGCACCTCGAGTGTTCACAAAAGTCTTGGCCCCTCTGTTGGCCAATTTAAGAGCTCAAGGAGTATCAATAATGGCCTACTTAGACGATCTGCTGATAATAGATCACTCGGTTGCCACCCTAAATCGGGCTGTGCACAAAACAGTCAAGTATCTGGAGTCCCTGGGTTGGATCCTCAACCTAGACAAATCAGCCTTACAACCAATAAAAAGACTGGAATACTTAGAGTTGCTCATAGATACAAAGAGAGATTTTTTTGCCTCAGGCAAAGATCTCAGCCTTAAGGGAGCTAATCCAGATGATCAGTGCAAAAAGACAACCTTTCATTCGTCTTTGCATGCGGTTGTTGGGAAAAATGGTGGCCTCATTGGCACGAAGCCGTGCCATATGCCCAATTCCATTCGAGGGAGTTACAGAACGCCATCTTGTCCACCTGGAACAAAAAGGTCCAAGCCTTAGACTTCCCAATGTCCCTAACTCCAACAGTACGTCAAAGCCTCTGTTGGTGGTTGGTACCCCAAAATCTACACAAGGGGAAGTCTTTCATTCCAATCTCTTGGAGAGTGGTGACGATGGATGCCAGTCTTCTGGGCTGGGGGGCAGTTCTAGGGATACGGTCTCTCCAGGGAAAATGGTCAGCCTTCCGAAAGGTCCCTGCCCATCAAACTTCTAGAGATTCGAGCGGCACGCTTGGCTCTGAAGACTTGGACACTCGAGTTACAGGGTTCACCTGTCAGAATACAATCCGACAATGCCACTGCTGCTTACATAAATCACCAGGGGGGCACCAGAAGTCGTGCAGCCCAAAAGGAAGTAGATCAGATCCTGACTTGGGCAGAAAGTCCTGTCCCATGCATATCTGCAATCTTCATCCCAGGAATAGAGAATTGGCAGGCAGACTTCTTAAGTCACCAACAATTTATTTCTAGGAGAATGGTCTCTTCACCCCGACATCTTCCTGGCCATATGTCAGAGGTGGGGGACGCCAGACGTGGACCTCTTGGCATCCAGATTCAACACGAAAGTGGACAATTTTGTATCCCGGACAAGGGACCCTCTCGCTTGCGGGACAGATGTGCTAGTGTGTCCATGGGATCTGTTCTCACTAATTTATGCATTTCCCCCCGTTACAGTTGTTGCCACGACTCCTTTGCAGGATCCGGGTAGAGGGGAAATATGTGATTCTTGTGGCTCTGGCATGGCCCCGAAGATCCTGGTACGCAGAAATTATAAAGATGTCAGTAGGGGATCTGTGGATCCTTCCGCTTCGTCCGGACCTGCTCTCGCAAGGTCCGATATTCCACCCTTCCTTTCAAACTCTAAGTTTAACGGTCTGGCTATTGAATCCCACATCCTAAAGAAGAGAGGGTTTTCTAATTCCGTCGTGTGTACCATGATTAATGCTAGAAAGCCAGCATCCAGACTTATATATTATAGGGTTTGGAAGGCATACGTATCCTGGTGTGAAGCCAGGAAGTGGCATCCTCGTAGATATGTCATAGGCAGGATTCTTGACTTTCTACAGTTGGGTGTAGACATGAAATTAGCCTTGAGTACCATCAAGGGGCAGGTCTCGGCCTTATCGATATTCTTTCAAAGGCCACTAGCTATGCATTCGCTAGTTAAATCTTTTTTTGCGGGGGGTAACTCGGCTCAATCCGCCGATTAAGTCCCCCTTGTGCCCATGGGACTTGAATCTGGTTCCATCGGTTTAAGGCACACTCTACTAGAGCAGTTAGTGCTTCTTGGGCAGTGCATCACCAGGCCTCCATGGCTCAAATCTGTAAGGCCGCGACTTGGTCTTCAGTACACACATTCACTAAATTCTATCAGTTGGATGTAAAAAGACATGAGGATATCGCCTTTGGGCGTAGTGTGCTGCAGGCCGCAGTATAGGTCCTCATGTCTGATGGCGCCTGGCTTATTGTGGTGTCTCCCTCCCCTCATTTGGCATTGCTTTAGGACGTCCCACAAAGTAATTGTTATGCTGCTCTGTGTCCCGTGATGTACGAGAAAGAAAATAGGATTTTTATAACAGCTTACCTGTAAAATCGTTTTCTTGGAGTACATCACGGGACACAGAGCTCCCGCCCCTCTTTTGGGGACACTTATTGCTTTGCTACAAAACGGAGGAACTCCCGGTATGGGAGGGATTATATAGGGGAGGGGACTTCCTGTCTTGGGTGTGCCAGTGTCCATCACCTGAAGGTAGGCTCTATAACCCACATAGTAATTACTATGGCGCTCTGTGTCCTGTGATGTACTCCAAGCAAAGGATTTTACATGTAAGCTGTTATAAAAATCCTATTTTTCCAGCTTTGTTATATAGGGTGCTGCAGGAGTGACAGGCTGAACAAATATAGTTATCTATGTGTTTATCATCCTTTATGAAGCTCCATTGCTACAACTGCATAGGACATAAAATACATTTACCTATGTATGCAATCATTTTGATCTAAATGTAATATTTTGATTCAGCTTGATCTGTTACTTTAAACAAGAATGCTCACCCTGGACTTCATATTTTAGATATGCGATTCCCCGAAGCCCTGTGAGATAGACCCTAATCGCCTAAGAGAAGGGGACAACGTCGATAATCACAAGGTGCGTCTCTGTTTTAAAGAATGTTCTTGGCATTCAATATAGAATATGCAGCTAAAGCTGGTGGCATAATGCATCTTTATCCTGCTTCCCCCACCTCTGAGGCTCTACCAGTGAGCTTGGTCTTCTGAAATAGCTGATGTAAATGGTTACTTTTTCAGGCCTAGTCCCCCTTCAAAATTTAGTAAAGTTATCCTTTCTAGAAACTTGGATAACACTAT